>RJWM01003559.1:0-111900 GCA_004363535.1 Dasyprocta punctata | reverse complement strand
AAGTGGCTATATCAATTCTATTTCCATCAGCAGCTTCTGAGTTTCTACAAACTTTTTTATTGAGACAATTTAGTTACGTCTGGTGTACATTTATTTTTCCTTTGGGTACCTGGACTCAAACTCAGGGCATCAAACTTGCCAGGCACATCCTGTGCCGTTGAGCTATATCCCTGGCTGTACTAATTTCTAAAGTTTGACAAACTTTTTTTGTTGGTTTCCTTTGCAATCCTGCGTGTTTTATGTCTTTAAAAGCACTATTATGAAAAAGGTGCTATAGCTTCACCAGACTGCTGAAGAGATTTCATAGCACAAAGAAGTAAAAAACCTGAACTAAGGTTAGAAGTCAGTCTGTTTGGTGAATAGTTTCCGATGTCCAACAGTTACTATTTTGGTGGTGGGGATTCCTGGGCAATCGAACCCACAGCCTTGTGCACGTGATGCAAGTACTGGACCTCAACAGACTGTCAGCAGGCTACTTAAGGAGAAGCAGGAGTAAGTGACTGCAGAGGTCTCCAAGAAGGCTGATGGTCAGGCAGTGGGGTGAGCACAGCTGTGTCCTCGGCTCCTTTCTTCACTGCCTCCTTATGGCACAGCCTAGAAAAGGTTTAACCCATAACCCTTCCCCTTCAATTATGTTACTATGTCTAAAACTCCTCTTGGAGCCTCCCTGCTAATACGGGAAGTTTGAGTAATCTGAGATGCTAAAGAATGTAGCAGTGTACTAGGTACTGTGCTTCTTTGTGCTGACATAAGTCATAGGACATCAGGTAAGAAAATCCTATAGATGTTAGCAACAAATACTACTGCTGCTTATAGTGAGGGGTCACATGGCTGGGAAAGACTTAGGTAACAGGTAACACTGGCACTTTGGTTACCTCTGTAAACCTACCAATCTGAATTCGGCTTGGCAGGTATATTTAATTCTGTAGCATTGTGATCAGTACAATTTAAGATTCTTTGAGCTAAATGATTTCTTCCGATAGAAGAAATACTAAATAGAGCAAATATGGATGAATCACACAAATACCATTAAAATAAATATTTCTGATACAAAGGCAGATGGAAAACTTTCTTCAGTAGAGGCAGAGAAAAGCCCTAATATCTACTTCTAGAATTAGGACAACTGAGTCCTGAGATAAGCAGCCAGATGACAGGCATCAAGACGTATGGCTCAAGTTACAAATGAAGAAGATTCAAATACAGTGTGGTGAAAATGGCCAAGTCATTTTTATTTCAGTACTTGACAAAATACCCCATAAAATTCAAAACTTCTACCATTATACAAAAATAGGTCTCTACACAAGTGTATGTTCTGTCTTCATCACCAGTAGCAAATATATTAGGCAGAAACATGTAACTTCAGTAGCCTTGTAAGAAAAGTGCAGGACACCGCAAGCTACACTTCCAGCAGTATCGTAATTCGCAATTTTAATCTTTTTACCCATTTGATAAATACACAAGGTTCATAATTTAATCATTTAAATTAGCATTCCACAAATATACATGTAATGATTATTGTGCATGAATACATACACAATAGTTATATACACAAATTCCAGTTTTCATGTGCTGGCAAGGGATTTGTATACAATCATAAGCTGTGTTTATAATGGTCCCATTGAATATTCACAATACAAAAGCACAAAAAGAACCATTGATTTACAAAAAGGAATTTCTTTAAAATCACTTCATTTAAATGGTGTTTTGAAGGATTATCTTCTCATGCCAGTATGAAACTGAATAGTTGACCCTACAAGAGAAAAACAGATCATTTCAATGATTTCAAATTAGACTGCTACCTATACCAGGCTAATTCACACAGAACAGATTACTTTTATCCAGCATTAAACAAATGCTTCCTTAGGGCTCCGGGCATTTAGGTTTCACAGCAACTGCTTGGCAAGCATGAAATCCTGAGTTTGATTTCTGGTTCCCAGCCCCCGCAAAAAACTTTCTTGTCCTTAGAACATCATTCATATTTGAACTAGTTTTAAAGAGATTCTGGTTATGTATTTAAAGGTCACCACGACTAGCTCAAGGTAGGAAAGACTAATGTTAAGTTCTATAAAGTGCTTTTGAAAGTTGAATCACCTTGACAAATTTGATCTGGGTCCTATTGCTTCTCAGCCTTTTGGCCAAGGTCAAGGGCATCTTATGAAATTTGGATGCTCAAAGCAAGCCAAACCGCCTAAAAAACCTCAGCTGTGGCATTGTTTCCTATTACTACAAAGAACCTGCTATTCAAGTTTGTGGGGCTAGTCGAAAAAAACTGCTTAATAAAGTTAGACATGCAAGACTGAGAGCACAACCACTTAAAATTAGTCCTTGGATCAAGAGTAAACTGAAGGAAGATTGGGAAACGAGGTTTTTCCGTAGATGAATAGGGAATTCATCTGTATTATGAAGTATGATGTTTTGGGTGTGTTTTTAGGAGAGAAAAATTAATGGATAATTCTTTTTGCACCAGGGATTGAACTCAGAGCCTCGCTCCTGCCAGACAGGCGCTTAAGCTGCTGAGCCAAACTCCCGGCCCTGGTTTTTTGAGGCAGGGTCGCACTTATGTAGCTCAGGCCAGCCTTGCGCTCACGTTGTGGCCCAAGCCGGCCTCGAACTCACAACGCTCCGCCTACCTCAGCCTCCCGAGTGCTGGGATTAAAGGCGTGCGCCACCACGCCCGGCTAATGGATAATTCTTGTAAGGTCTTTTTTAAGTGGGGTATTTTTCAGTATCGATGAGCACAATGGAGCAGTGGGGTAATGGCTGCAGGAAGGGCTAAGGGCAGTCAGTGCCTTAGCACTTTGCACCATGCATTAGTTACTTCAGGAACACGTTCTCCAGTCAGCTGCAAAATGCGCAGAGTGCCTCACGCACTGGTGCCCACCCTGCATTTTGTCTAATCTGCTGCATGAAGATAGCATGGAATCATTTTTGGGCAGAATAAGATTCTGGGTGACAAATTAGGTCAAATTCTTTAAAGGCGCTACAGGTTACACAGTTTAAGCTTTGGCTAACTTGGTAACTTGTTCATTGAAAGAAGATCTGAGTATCGTAAAAAAAAGTGAAGGTCAAGCAGTTTTAGAAAGGAAGGAGAGCTGTGGGTCTAGCACTGTGGTGCTACCAATAAGCAAGTAAACGGAATACCTGACTGCACAGTTCCCAGCCGTCTCTGCAGCGCCTCCAGCCGAGTGATGTAATCTGTCAGAGCTCTGTCAGGGTCATAGTTCTGCAGCTGAGAACATGCTAGGGAGCCGGGGTTTAAATCGGCTGCAGTGCCTGGGAACCTAAGGATTACAAATGTACACATGACACCAAATTATCCAGGAAGGACAACTGAGTTCCCAGCCTGTCTCTGTGCCCCGCTTCCCAAAGGTAGGCCATTTACACACTGCCGGACTTGTTTCCTCCAGGCTTCTAAGTTGAGATGACAAAAAACTCTTCAACAGATTCAAAGAAACTACCTAGTCTTCGTAAGAGTGCCCAGTACAAGGCCTCTCAGGAAGATTCTCAGGAAATGTTGGATGTGTATAAACGCATCTTGTGTGGACTGTTAAGCTTTTCATAATGGCCAGTAACATCAATTTTAGTCAATACTTTAGCCAAAGTCAAAATCATTTACATATTCAAAAATTAGCTTTGACTCTGAGCCTTGGGTTACATAGATTACACATAGGTAAAGCTGTATAGCTATTGCAAAGCAAGGAAGTAAAAGCCCTAACAGTGTCCGTCTTTCTTTATTAAATATTAATGTACTTATTCTAGTCAGGTTAGATCAGATTCTTACCTATTTTGAAATGGTAAAGGAGACCTGGGGTATTCCAGATCTGATCTGGAGCGATATGTTGTATGTCTTGGTTCTCCATACAGCTCCAGCCCACCAGAAGAATGATAAAATGGGTCTGTCTTTTCAGTACCTAAAGTAACCCAAGATGTACCATTATGAAGAAAGAAAACCGTGTCCTAGTTATAGGCATTTTCCATTACTGCTAAAGGAGGTAACAGGACAAACAAAAAATTGGTTTACTTGCTATCAAGACTTGCTAGCTTTGAATACAACACATAATTCACTATGGCAAACACTTCAGCTGTTGCAGTGTGATAATGTGTATTTCAGAGTACTTCCAGCACAACAAATATACACATTTCCTTTTGCTCTATTGCTTAACTACTGGCACAAAAGGTGGCTTAGTACCAACACACAGGGTAAGTATGCTGTGTCCTCTGGCTCTGTGTATGCTCCACCTTTTAACTTATCCTTACGCCCAAAATGTTTAATCCTCATATACTCCTCCTTCCTCTTAGGTATGTAAATAAAGAATTTTAACTGTGACTGTCACTGTACAACCTACCAATAAACTCAAGAACAATGTTTGAATATTGCTAAACTATGGAAACTAACGATTCCCCCTGACTAAGCAAACCTCTTGAGCTTGAAATGCAGGGGGCGGGAGCACCAGCTGGAGCTGGAATGCCAGGGTCCAGCCCTGGCTCTGCTCCTTCCCCCGGGAGTAATCCGGGGCCAGTACTGTGTTTCCCATGGCTCGGTTTCTCATCTGTGCTGCGACAGTAACAGTGCTCACTTTATAGACTGGAAGACTACGGACATCAGTCGGGCTTGGTGTAGACTGACTGATCCATGAAAGAACATGGTCCCCAACCGTGGTAAAGGGTCTGTCTCTGGGCAACACTGGCTCTGGAATTTATTATTTAGAAAATATTACACCTTATAGTAATTTTAGAGTCATAAATAAAAGAAAATATGCTGTTTTGACTTCACCTGGTTGCAGTCCAAAGCCATCTCTGTTAATATTGATGGAACCAGAACCTGTGACTCGATGCCACCGACGAACCAAGAATTTCATTCTAAAAAAGATCCCAAAATGAAATTTCACAGCACATCGATAAATATAAATACGTAACTTTCACAAAAATTGTCTGTTAAATACATACATAGAGCAAATTTAAATATCACATGATCCCCTATTCTAAAACTACATAAATGTCTCTGGTTTAAAGCAAAATTAACTGCTAGAAAACAATGCTGCCAGCTCCCCAACACCTTCCCAAGGGCCAGCAGAGGTCACCAGCATTACCAGCATCGGGTTCCGGCTTCAGGGATAAATGAGACAAGATGGAGGGCAAAAGTGGACAGGAAAACGATGGATAAGCAAGCGAAGGGTGAAAAGGAATGAGAACAGAATGGAGAATGAAAGATCAGTAGAGAACAAATTAAACTGGCGATGAGAGCAGGCTGGGCTAGCTGCGGGGTGAGGCCAGGCCACCAGCCCCAAACAGTGCTGTCTAATAGGAATGGGGTTCTTAGTGTCACGAACTAGCGAGGCAGCTGCTCGGTCACTGGATGCGCAGAACATACTGGAGTGCCAGCTTTGATTTCTTAATTCTAGTTTTAAGGTTTAGGGTTTTTTGAGATGGGATCTTATGCAGTCCAGGTTGGTCTCAAACTGTGACAATCCTCCAGTTGCAGCCTCTTGGCTGCTGGGGTTACAGACTTGTGCGAGCACACATCGCTCATGTTCAGCTTTAGGAAGGTCAAAATACAACGAACATAAAAGACAAAAAAACGGGGTGACAGAATGGCAACTTTTATAGTGCTTCCATGGAGCCTCCTCAAATTCCTCTCGTCAAGATGAGTGGTGGGCTCCTACGGCCTCCCACGGGGACTGTTCTAAGTCTGCACAGAGCGCTTCCCCGCGAGAAAGCATGGCTTCCAGGTAGACATGGTGCTTCCTATCACTGCATCTCCCAGCGCTTAGCCCGCATCTCCACCTCCCAAGGTGATGGAGGGAGCGGGAGGAAGGAGCGGGAGCTCTGGGACTAATGTGGAGTGGAGGAGTGGGGGTGGGGGGAACCCAGCAAGAGCAGGGGTTACCTGATGGGCTTACAACCTCCCCTGCCTCTGTGCTGTCAACTGGCGCTCTGGACTAGGTAATCTCCCTCAGCTTCCGGTTAAAAAGTGTGCTGTATTTTTATTTGAAAAAAAAAAAAAAAGAGCAAAGCCCCTTAAAGCAGCATCCCAAGTGACCCGGCAGGTACAGTGTGAAAACCGAACACACTCTGGGCCCCTGGAGAGGCAGGGAGGGGCCCCGTGCAGGAGCCTTGGAGTCCGCCACGCGCTGGCCGGGCCAGAGACTGCAGCTGGCCAGGACACAAGGGCCCGGAGTCTTCACTCCCTTTCAACCACAGAGAACGACCGCCAAAGCTGCCAGCTCGAAGCTGCCAGGAGGGCAGCAGAAGCGCCAGCAGGGTCCCCGCGCTGCAGGCTACCCACTGGGCCAGCGTGGTCCTGGCCAGGGCACCGCCAATGAGCTGTGAGCAGCGAGAAAACCAATGTGTGCCAGCGCAGGAGGAAGCATTCAGAAACACTTTTTCCCTTCTGTGACCTCAGGTGTATGTCTAAACTAGTTCTTGGTCTGATTCAAATGTTTAAGAAACAATCTGGACCGGATGTGCCTCCTCTGAGTCACCAACCACATCCCTGGGTTTCCTCAGCGCTGCTAAAGAATCCCCGCTAGAGGCACAAAGATGTGAGAGAAATCAGCAGGACCGTCTCAGTGAGGCCAGCGCCCTCTGTACACACAGCCCCGGAGAGCCGACCAGGAACGCGATTCACCTGGAAACCGCGATGCACACTCTGACAGCCGACCGGAACCTGGTGAAGCCCCGGGGGCGGTTGGTGATCACCTCGAGGTCCGTGAAGGCCGGCTGTCCCCCCATGCGGGCGAGCAGCGCGAGGGTGGCATCTTCACACTCTTGGAACCCACCCAGTAACAGCAGCAGGTATTTCTTCTGATAAATAAGGGCCTTGCGAAAGCTCTCAGCCCTCAAGTATTTACCATAAATCCTCTGTATTTACAAAAGAAAGAACAAAAAGACAGTACTGTCATTCCAATTTGTTCTCTAGAGAAAGACAAGCAGTGTTAAAAACCCAGAAGGGCAGTGTCCTCTCAGTTTCCTACTATAACAGCAAAGTTGAAAGTGAATATAGTTAATCTTTTACACTTGTCTCTTTTTAGTAATGGAGTGTGAGTACTATTTTTATAGTTAGGCTTTTTATTTTGGGCTCATCATAGCTATTGGATATAAGTTTTTAAAAATTGCATGGAGCTACTTTACTATTATGGTCATTCATCTACTTAGTTCTTTTAATAATTTAATGTTTCCTGTCCCTTTAAGAGTCATACATTTATGTTCGCTCCACAGTTCGAACGAATATTCCAAATATTTTTGTTTTGGATATTAAATTACTGATGAAAGCCGTTTTACCTGTGTCTATTCCTAGTCATTAGAGGGGCTACCTGGAAGGCCTCCTGTCCTACAGGGCATGATGCTCCTATGCTGCCGAGTACTGCTTTGCTTAGCTGAATGGACACCACTGTGGTCTATTACGGAAGAAACTGTAGGAAGCAGGACCACGAGCTCTTGGTGCTACCACTGTGGCCATGAACAGAGCTTCTTCACCTGGGCCCAGTCCTCAGCTTGCCGCTCTACAAACTTCGCAGATGCCTCGCGGTCACGATACAGACTGAATAAGCAGACCCAGACACAGCCTGAGTGCCACCTCCATTTCTTTAGTTCAGTTAAGGTCAGGAGAGATGACACCAGGCAAAACAGAGAACCAGCTATAGACTGAAGAGGTCTCCTACCTTTAAGGTGGCATGTTCAGAATCAGGGCTCAGATTCTGAAGTAAGCTATCATTTCTTAGCTCAGCTTTCAGTTTATACACTTCTGCTTCTGCCCGTTTCAAGGATTTCTGGAGAGTCGATTTCTCTCTGTTCCACACTTCTTTCTCAGAAGCAATGATGGCATCAATGTTGGCCCCACCACCAAATGAAAACCTAGAAGACTACAGAGACCACATCCTACTTACATGATTTTTAAGAATGAGTCTTACGAAGAAAAGCTGCAATTAATCATATTAAAGGTATCCCGTCATAGATGCCTACTATCAGCTTTTTGATCGCAGGAAAGGTCAAAGCCAATCTAAACTGACATTAAAGAGAATTCCTGAAGTCTAAGTATGTGCTCCTTTGCTGAGCAGAAAGTCCCTGGCAAAAGCCTAGCCAGAGAAAGCCTTAGTTTAGCAGAGTTTTGAACAAAAAAGTCAAGAAACTGAACAGCTGGGTCAGCTGTGTCCAAATGCTGAGCCTGGACTCAAGAAGAGGACAGAAAACAACCCTTCACATACACAGCTAAGCGGGTTGCTATGGAAACCGCTAGGCTAGGTTTCCATTTATTTGTACAGTTTTCTTACTGGTCCTTCCTGTCTGTCAGCTGATTACAGAAACCAATTACTTTGCAGCTTTTAAACTGGAAAAAATGTAAATGCCCTGAGTATTTTATTAGGCTGAAATACAAAGTTTAACTCTCATCCGAGTCTTAACACAGTAACCATAAGTGTAACCAAAAAAGCAGTCAGGACCCTCGGGAGCAACATATCTGGATTTGGAGATAAACAGATTTTAGTTGATTATAATTTTAGTTTAGTTTTCTCATGTATAATGCTGGATATGGATTAGATGCTGCATGTATATAACCCTGTGTCTAGTACAGAGAAGGCTCTCTCCAAAATAACAGCTACTATTATTACTGTCAACCTATAAAATTTTCTACAGATCCTATTAAGCATCCTAGACACTTTTACATCTCAGATTCAGGAACTGAAACAGACAAACGAACTGAACTGTAACTTGGCACTGCTTTTAAAAATGACCTACGCAATCTCCAGCAGCCTGTCGGTAGCACCTCATCCGATCTTCTAGCTTCATAACCGTGTTCCTCAGCCCATTCTTTTCTTCAGTCAGCTGGCTGATATGTCCTGTCAGCTCAGCATTCTGTCTCAGCAGTCTTTCAGTCAATGAGCCACAAGAAGCGCTGGGGGACACTAAGCTGGGCTAAGAAAATAAAATGGCACTAGGTCACGTGAGTATAAAGGCCCATGAACATTGTGTGTGAAAGTGTTAAGAGGCCACGAGAGCCACCCATTCCATGAACCAGGAAGAAATGTTTCAGGCAGCAAAGAAACGAGGGAAGGGCCTGGTAAGCTCGAGAGCAGATTAAAGACACAGCTTATGCAAGAGTGTTGCTTCTAAGGGAGCTACAAGTTGCTTGGTAAAACTAGAATAAATGTTGCTTTGCTTTGTGGATAAGACTTCAATGAAGGCAATAAACTTCAATGAAGGCAATTCAGAGGGCTTTAGGCAGGAGCGTGCCACAAATACAGTTTATGTTCTAGAAAGATTCCTTTTGGCAGCAGGACACAAAACACAGTAAGTTAGGGAAGATATAATCTTCCAGTGTCAGGCATGCCCACAAGCAAGTTGTTATAACAGTGCTGGTAAAAAAACCCTGAGACGTGGAGGCAGGAATGGGCACAGGAGACAGACATGCAGGCGGTGGAAGGCACAGCACTTAGACTGCTGAGCTGTGCGAGGAAGGGTAAAGGCAGGAAGACGACGGTGACTTCAGCTTTCTAATCTGGACGACAGCGTTATTAGGAAGGCAGGAAGGATAGGTGAAGATAATGGTAAGTTTGGAGCATGCCTTAGGGTTCCTAAGGGGTCATTATGGGGTACAAGGAAAAGAAAGATACCTAGTAACTAACTGAAAATACAAGCCTAGAGCATAGGTCAAAGGTCTACACTAGAACCCTTGTCCACGGGACAGTGAGCTCCATGGTATGTGTGAGATTTGTCAAATTTATTCATTTTATCTGCAGAACACAGTACAGTACTTGAGACACAGTATGTGTGCAAAGTATTTGTTCAATAAATCAGTCCAATGAAGGCTATGTGAATGAATGAGTTTTAGAATACACTTAGAGAAAAACATGGAAGATGACAGGGGAAGAGAAAACCATGAGGGTAACTGATTAAAGATTTCAGTATAACTAAGTGAAGAAGGCAGGAGTGAAAAGATTCAGCCGATCAGTGGACCATGAAGACACTGGTATGATTCTGAGGACGGTTTTACGCAGTGGTGAGGGTAGAAACCACACTGTTCTTAGAAGCTTAGTAATTTAATAAAAGGGTACTGCAGCCAGGCGTGGTGGCTCGTGCCTGCAATCCCAGAGCTTGGGAGGACATCATATTTAAAATAAAAAATCAGAATTTTATAGGATATGCTGGCAATTTCAAACAGTACACATTTCCTACTGAATCTTTGCTCTCTATGCCTTATAAAGAACTTTTTAAAAAGTCTTACCTCTTCGCCTGGCTGGTCAATGAATTTCTGTAGTTGTAAAATAATTCCTTCAATATTTTCCTGAACCCAAATGAAAGTTTCATCATCTGCTGTTTCAAACTGTAGCCTTTAACAAAAAGAGTTACAGAAGACTTTCTCAGGAGTGTTTACTAACACAAACACCACAGGCTGGGGAGACCTCACTTCCCACTCTCACTGGTGTTAGGAGTTCTCCTCCCCACGTGCAGGTGCCACCTTCCGATCTCCCTGTGTACACAAGCACTACCTTCCCATCTCCATTCCCGCCTGGCCAGCTATTCCCGCAGGGCAGCGTCCGTCCAGCCTGAGAACGAGGCTCCGAAGACCAGGCAGGCCAGCTCACCTGTCAGAGGCTTTCTGGGACAGACGCTGCAGGCTCGAGGCTGCATGCTCAAGCTTCTGTCTGACCACTTCTAATTCATGACTGTAGCCAGTTTCTCCTCCATTCAGTACAGTCAGTTTCGGAGAGTTTGACTCTTTTGTGTCTCCTTCTATCTTCTGTTGAAGAACCCAATTTCGAGTCCGATCGTTAGTCAAGCTCCAACTGGTTGGCTGGCAATTTTGGGCAGAAGAAGAAATACTAATTATAAACAAACAGCATTAAATATTTTTTCTTAAGGGAGCAGAAGTATTTATATTCCACTAAAGTTCTATAGAATTTACTTTTAAATGACTTGTACATAAACTATCTAAATGACTTAACCTAATATCAAAATTTTATAATCAAAGGGCTACAGAACTCCTTAAAAGTATTTAAAAATAAAGTATCAAGCACTCGGGAGGCTGAGGCAGAAGGATCATTGCGAGTTCGAGACCAGCCTGAGCTACAAAGTGAGTTCAAGACCAGCCTGAACTGCATAGTGAGACCCTGTCTCAAAAAATAGGGCCGGGGATTTAGCTCAGCGGCCTAACTGCCTGCCTGGCAGGTGTGAGGTTGTGAGTCCAAGCCCGGGTACCAATAAAAAAAAAAGTATCAGTTTACCTCATTAAGGTTCTGATACAGAATTCGTCTACTTTCTCTTTTTTCTTCTCGTTCCAGTTCTTGCTTTTGGAACTCCTGCATAATTCCTTGTAGTCGCTTTCCTTCAAGGTCTAACTTATAGACCTGTTGCCTTTTCTCTTCCAGCTGGCGCTGAAGATCTTCCACCTTAGACTGGAGTTCACGCATCTTTTTCTGTCCCTCAGTATTGGCCTCCTGTTCTGTCTGCAATGTCTTCTTATGAACCTGTCTGTCTTTTTCCATCTGCTGTCTTGTTTGCAAAGAATCCAGTTTGTATTTTTCAGTCTCATTTAACAGTTCTACTATACGGCTGTGCTTCTCCTCCAGCTGTCTCTGCAGCTCCTTCAGGAGGTCCTCTGAGGGCAAGGGCGGCCGCGGCTGGCCGGCCTCGTCGCTGCTCTGCAGCTGGGCCCGCAGCTCGCGCTCCCTCGCCAGGGCACCGCTAAGCTCCTGAATTCGGACTTTCTCGGAATCAAGGAGCACTTGGAGCTCCAAGTTTCGGCCCTGTTCTTCTGCTAACTTGGCATCATGGAGAATTCTTTGTGATTCCACTTTCTGCTGGGATTCATTTAGCAGTTGTTTCTGTTGTTCCAAAAGTAGATTTAGTTGAGTATTCCTTTGTTTCTGGTCCTCAAGTGAAAATTTCAGATCCTTGAAAGAAAACATCAAACCTAAGTACTTATTAATATTATTAAAAATAATTATACAACCATACCTTTATTAATACTAAACTGGAATACTTAGAAGATAATACTGTCACCCAGTTTATTAATTTAAATTTTCAGTGGGTAGAACATAATTATTTAGATGCCAACTGATTTTCATCAAGGAATATAAACAAGGGATAGGATAACAACCTATTTCTCTTAAAACATGAAACTTATCTGGCTAAATATGAACTGGTACTTTTTTTGGACAGGGTGTCACTATGTAGTTTAGGTTGGCCTTAAACTCCCAGGAATCCTCTTGTCTCAGCCTCCCAAGTGCTGGGATTATAGGTGTGTGTCACTACACCCGGGCTCCAGGATACATTTCTAACAAAGATCATGAAAAATTATAAGCATTCTTGTGATACTTTTTAACCATATTAATGATATGTTGTTTTTTTTTTCAAATCGTTAGGTACTTATGTGTGACTAAGTATAAGAAAATAATCACTTAACGGTAGCATATACATGTAGAATCCAGGATGGTGATTCCAAACAGCTACAGACTGGCCCACAGGGGTGGCTAAAATAGTGACACTTTTGTTTTCATACACTAAATTATTAAGACACTGTATAAAATTTCAAAAAAATACGTTTCTGGTAGAAAACGATACAAATTCCTGAAAGATCTTATGTTTTTCAATTTCACAGGCTAAAAGGAATAAATCTTATATGGAAAGTCGATCTAGGACAAAACTACTCAAAATCAATGCAAATTTTCAATTAAAAATAGATTAGTAGAGCCTGCCTTCCTGGTGAGTGCGCCTGACCAACATGGACTCCAGGAGGAGAAAGAGATGTGCCTTTCGTAGGCCTACCAGCGCACGGGCTAAGTATCAAGGACTCCCCCACCCCCCCAGACAACCTGCTGGTTCAGAGGACTGGCTGAATTGATGGCAACTATGGTACATAAGGCAACTAAATGCTTGTATTGTTCAGTTGATTTTGTAGGCCTGGAGCCGGTGGTCTGAGCATCTCTTGGGAAGATGATAGTATGCAATGTAGCAAATATGGGGGATTCTCCTCTGTCTTGTCTTTGAGGCCCAATATTGGTCTCATTGTTTTGCTGTATTCTGATTATTTTTATTATTATTTTTTGCATTATTTTATAGTCTGTTTTTATTGGTTTTATTCTGTCTTGGTTTTGGTTTGATTTTACTATACCGGATGGAATGGTCAACTATTCTGAAAGTAACAAGATATACTATAGTAGCTATTGTTTTCCTAGTATCTTTCTTTGAAGTTCTATACCAGTTCTACTGCTTTGTTTTGATTGACTTCATTCTTTTATGTTTTGTTAGACTTTAGTATCTTTAAAATAAAAAAAAAAATAGATTAGTACTTGAGGGAAGTAGCACATTCCCTTGTGGAGTTTACCACAATAGAAATTAAAAAGTGATAAAGCAAGAAAATATGGCAAGAGTCTTGGAACATGTTTTGGCTGCTGAGTTGGTGCACACTGCATTATGTGATCAGGAGGCGGCACTGAGCTGGAGGCTGCTGCACAGTGGGCCTTCCACGGGGCCAGCCTGTCCTGAGCTGAGAGCTGTGTGGGGTGGGGTCCCCACTCTGGGAGAGCCCGTGCTTATGTGAAATTTTCTGAAGTACAGCAGCAAGGGCTCCTGGGTCCCATTCTCTAGGATGGTGGGGGCAAACCTACGGCAAGCCCACCCCAGCAGGCCGGCAGAGCCCTCTGTCAGCGTGCGAGCCAAGCTGCTCCAGCAGCTGAACACTGGATAACAGGGCTTTGTCCTAAACTAAAACCTCCGTGTTACAGTTTAATTGTAGCGTTGGCACGCTGCGATAAATACATGGATTCTGGGTTGCAGAGTGGGCACTTGTCTCTAAGAGGTTCGCCATCACTGCTGTAGGAGAAAACAGAAACCAAAACTACTTCTCATTATGATTGCCCTATTTATCAAACTGGGTGTGCACTAATTCACATTCCCAAAATACGGTGCCTCAGAGCAATCTATATGTATCCTTGGATACAGCAAAATAAAAATCAAACCATCAACATTTCCTCATAATATTGTTTAGATAACACTATAGCAGTATTTAATACAGAATAAAAAACATGGCTTTTGAAGACTTCTAGGTTGACATTTTAGACAAAGGCCTGTCTCAAGACTGGACTCTCCTGAGACATAAAGATAAGGACGACAATACCTCGAGTTGGTCTTTTTCCCTCTCTTCACTGTGTCCCAACCTGGCTTTCTCTTTCTCCAAAGCCCACTGGAGCTCTCTTGATTTTTTCTGTTCACTTGCTAATGTATCATTAAGCAAATGTACTTCATCTGTCTTATCTTTAACTTCCAATCTAAATCAAAAGAGACAAATGAACTTTCATCAAATAAGTATATCTTGAGCAAGAAAGAGAAAACAGTTTACACCAAAAAACTGAGACAATATAGTGTATGTTATAAACTAGCTAACAGGAAAATATAGTTTCTAATATTAGTAGTACAACTGTAATTATTTACCATTCATTGTAAAATATTACATGATTCATTGCTACAGAATAATTTTTGTGGGTATGGGGACAGACGTCAGGGAATGCATTTAGTTACAGCCCTTTCCATTTTGTGAGACAGGAGGCTCATTAAATTGCACAGGCTGGCCTTGAACTCAAAATCCTCCTGCCTAAAGTCTCCTGAGTAGCTAGGTTTACAGGTATGTGCCAGGTTTACAAAATAAAATCAATAAAATTTTTCCTTGTGTTTTACTAAACACAGGAATCATGAATTTGTGTGGAAATCAATGTTCAAAATAAAAATGACTATATTTGCAATGGGTTTTGACAAACACAGTATCTCAGTATTTACATCAACAAATGTATCCTTTTTTTGCAAGCATTATCTTGAAATACTTTGTATATTTTGGCTACCTAAACCGTTAATCACATTAAATATCATTTCAAGTTAGTTTATAGTAAAATAAATACCAAAATTATATCTCATACAGAACTAAGGCCACAGTAGAGAATATGCCAAAGTAATCAGGAGTTTACAACTGGAGAACATTTAGAACTTCCTCTCTTTAGTGTTTTCTTATAATTAACCAAGTTTTCATGCTATTTAAACATCACGAACAGTGTTTTATTTTTGTTTGCACAATATTTACACAAAATTACTCCATTCCTTCCCTAATACAAATTTGTAATAAAGAAGCTTAGCATACCTGAATGCTTCTAATTCTTTCAGGTGCTTATGCTGTGCCTTGAGTGTTGTTTCTAGCTCCAATTTCGTTTGTGCAAGTTCACTTTTCAGCTCAGCAGCCACCATCTTTTCTGAACTCAGCTGTTCCTGAAGCTCGGTTGCTTTTTCTTTCACACTGCTGAGCTCCACTTGCATCTCCAGAATCTGAGACTGCTTCTGCTGCATATTATATTCCAAAAGTTCTAAAGGGAAAATGAGTGATATTTAAAATATGGTCTAGTAACTCATTTAGTTTATAAATATTTCACTGATGAGAAATAATTTGTCATTTAGGAGATTACTATTGTGAAGCAACTGTGGAAGATTAGTCTCCAAAATTGGTACATTACATAAACTTTATGCATGTTTTCCTCAGTAGTACTAGTGGCAGAAATTTCAGGAGTAGGCCTGGAGCTGTGAGCTATAGGAGGTGATATGGGCCAAGCGGTGTGCAACACACCATGGCCCTTGCCAAGGCTGGGGACCTGGGCGGCTGGAGTTCCTGTCCCAGAAACAATGGTCCTCGGTGTGCAGAGCATTTGGGCAGCGCTACTCCTGGGACAGCTACAGGTGCTGGTGCTGCAGGGTCCCCCAAAATGCAGGGATCTCCAAATGTGGAACTTCTGGTGCCTCTGCATAACTCTAGGGCTAACCTAACAAAGAATACATTGTCCAAGCATAAGAGCCAATCTAACAGCAGCAGCAATGTGAAAAGGTTAACTAGTTACCCTGGACTCAATCAATGGGACAGCTGTCACCGTGAAATCCACAGAGACTTCTAAAATGACAGCACCAGGAATCTCAACAAATATAACTTCCACTACCTTGAAGTTTACTCCTAAAGCAACAAGTGTTTCATGAAACAATTCTAGATGTCAACATCCTCAACAACCAATCAGTCCACAATAGTTTGATGACATAGATAACAATGACGGCAACTATTCATTCGAGAGAAAATAAAGGATCAGAATTTGATAATGGCAGCTTTGTTGGGAGTACTGTATTGATAAGGGAGTCATCTATTTTCTGCACTGGATGTAAAATACATTATTTGAGAAGGGGCCTTTAGTATCCAATTACTGATGCACATGATGCCATCATTTAAGGAAATCCAAGAACAAAGGAAAGATGAAAGGTTGATGCAGCTCTATCAATTAATTTTAATAATAAGTGTAAAGCAATATTCTCTCCTTAAAAATAGTAGAAACAGGCCATTCATATAATGCACAATGTGTTATACATACATGTAAAGATTTGTCATCACTACTAAAGTTAAAAAGGTCTTAAACATTTAATGAATATTTGGAGCTTACAGAAAATACATACAATGATTATATTCATTTTTAGCAAATATACAGTAAGACAAGTTCTAGCTCATGTTTCTGTGGTACTGGTCACTTAGCACCAGTACCTCAAAGGCATCATCACTGAACAGCACGATGCATCTGGGTGTCTAATTTAGGAGCTTCAGCACTCAGAAGTCTGTAAAAAGCTGGCTATATCCCTAATTACTAATGCCACAAGCAGAAATTACACAACTGCATGAAACAGGTCCGAAGCATAGTTTAAGAAAGCTTTAAGATTCTGTATTTCAAAGTGTGGTAGTTAGTTTAGAAACAAGAGACACACAGAAAACAAGATCTTCAAAACTTCATATGATAGCTGCATTTTGTAATGTTAGAGACCCACCGAAGCATCAGAAAGCAAGTATTTTTATTATTAACTTCTTAGATTTCAATATTAGTTGATGCAATTTTGTTTCTCTAATTTAGGCAAAACTGCAATGATGAAAGTGATAATGTTTTAAGGACTGAGTTGTAAGACTGGCATAGGAAAAACTACGGTCCATTATTTGTTACTGTAAGAATATTTGTCATCACTGGAAACTGCCTTTATTTCTGTTAATTTTATATTTAGCGAATATTTTTAAATAAATGTAGAGCTGCTTTAAATTTCTAGAAATTTGTAATGGAATATAAAAACACTTTGGAAAAGAAAAAGCCCCTTACATGATTTCCAAAATAATATTACAACTCTGTATTGTCAGGATTATAGATTATTGCTGTGTTTATTAAACCAGGGATTATGGCACTCTCCCCCAGGCTACTGGATTTCATTGCTACTATGATCTCTTTTTACAAAGAAATTTGTTCTCCTTCAAGAAAAATTCCAGAACTGTAAGTAGATTAAGAAATAATAAAAGTTGAACATAGTATATTAATGAATGCAATATTATGTGCCTAAATTAGATGCTCAGATGCTGTAAGAAGCTCCTAAATTAGATGCCCAGATGCAATATTATTATAACTTATAATTAAATCTAGACTCATATCTCTCACCATATACTAAACTAAAATAAAAATGGACTAAAGCACTAAATGTTAAACCAGAAACAAAATGCAGGAAGACAAGACAGATAAACTCTTGAACAAAGGAGTAGGAAAAGACTTTCTGAACAGAACCGAAGTTACACAGGAAATAGTTCCAAGAACCAACAGATGGGATCATAAAAGCTTCTGCACAGCAAAAGAAACAACCTACAGAGTGAAAAGACAATTACAGATAGGAGAAAAATTTTGCCAGCAATTCCTCAAAGGACTTGTATCTAGAATATATAAAGAACCAAAAAAAAATCAGATATCCACAATAAAAGACTCAATCAAAAACTAGGCAAGTGAAATGAAGACACTTTACACAGGACGTGCAAACAGCCAATGAATATGTGAAGAAATGCTCAACACCACTGGTCAGTAGACAAATGCTAACTGAACACTGAGATGCCACCTTACCCCAGAAAGAACAGCCATCATCAAGAAATTAAATTAATAACAAATGCTGGAAAGGCTGAAGGAGAAAAAAGAACTCCCACACTTTTGGTGGGAATGTTAAGTAGTATAAACCCTATATAAGCTAGTATGATCTCCAGTATGGAGGTTCCTCAAAAAACTAAAACTGGAAATTCCATTTGATGCAGCTATTCAACTTCTAAATTATTTACCTGAAAGAGTTAAAGTCATCATACTACAGTGATACATTCATACTCAAGTTTAAATCAGCATAACTCATATTTGCTAATGCTTGGAAACAGCCCATATGTCCATCAACAGAAAAATGGATAAAGACAATGTGGTGTTTACACACAATGGAGTACTACTGTGCCATAAAGAAAAACTTGAGTCATGTTTGAAAGTGGATGTACCTTGAGACCATAATGTTAAGCTTATATATCACATAATTTCTCTTATATTAGAAACCCAGTAAAAAGAGCAAAATCAAAGATAGATAACAGAAGTAGGGAGATACACCATCCTCAAAGGGGAGGGGGATCAAGAGATGGAGGAAAGGGATAAGGCATAAAAAAAGGAATTGGGATGTGTTATATATGCACACCAAGTCCACATAAGGAATGTAAACATTATGTACTGCAGACATGTACAAAAAACAATACAACTCAAGAAGAATAAAAATAAAACCTCCTCAGAAAACCAAAAAGAGGGAAGAGAAATGGGATGAATTAGGATGTTTCATGTACATGTACCAACTTCCCACACAGAATGTAAACATTATATACTACACACATGTTAATAAAGTTTAAAACTTCCAGGAAGAGGGTGGAGCAGTAGACAGCAGAGAAAACAGCCTGAGAGTCACCGTCACAATGCTGGAATATAGCATCATGAGGAAGACAAGGAAGGAAGTGGGTCCCCTGGACCCAGGAAGAATCTGAAATGCTAACTGAAGCCCATAGAGAGCACGAAAAGAAAAAAGTCAATGAAGAAGGCAGTAGCCAGTGGCGCCTTCCCTCTGAGACAGGATCACTGTGTGAGAGGAGCTGTCCGATGCAAAGTTACAGTAACAGTAATGGCTGGTGACCCCAGAGGTCTCTGCAGAGGGATGCGGCAGTGGAGGGGAGCAGCAGACATGCTTGACTGCACTGGCTGGCAGTGAGTGCAGTGGACTCAGTTCTCCCGTGGGAGACAGCAATTGGCTGGGAGCCAACATGGAGACAGGCAGATGACCTCAAAACCCAGAACTACTGGCAGCTTTGACTAGCAGCTCCCACCTGTAGAAATTGCTTGGACTGTGGCAAGCCCAGTGAGTCTGGTCTCAGGGTAGGCCTGCTGAGATTATCCACTACCCCACCAAAAAGCAACTGCTGGCTTGCTGGGATAGCCTGGCACGATCCAGGACTCTGTCTCCACAGGTTGTCTACTAATGAAACCAGAGAGAATCCTGGAAGTGGACTGTTTTTCTTTTCTTTTCCTCTTTCTCCTTCATTGTTTTTATATGAGTCTGAATTTGGTTCCTAGCCTCTTTGTGGGTATGGTTCTGTTCTGTTCTTCCTCTTATCTCTTTCATCTCTTTTTTCCTTCAGTATTCTGCATCAGTTTCCCAAAGTTGCCATGATGCCCCTTTGTCCTCCAACCTGACTTCTAATCCCTTTCTCTTCTTCCACTTATCCATTTTCTCCTTAATCCATTTAAATTTTAACCTCTGAGGCAAAACTGACACATTACAGACACATATTGCATATAATTATCTGGTTTGTTTTACAACTTATTACATAATCACAAACCTAGATTATATGGTTAAAAGTTGCAAATTAAGGGTTAGCTCAGTCTGTTTTCTAGGCTAGGTTTGATGCTATTGGTACAACTATAGCCAAAACTGACATTAACTGTTCTAAACAGTTGTAGGTCCTGGTATTCCATGACTGAGATTAAGAGTCACAGAAAATACTGTGGCACAGTGCCAAAGAACCAGGGGCTAGATCAAACAAGCAACAACTTCTCATCTCCAACAAACTGAAGAGGTAAGATTTCCAACAGACACAAAACCCAAAAACCAGCTGTACCTGGGAGATACCTCAGAGAAGTAATCATCACCTTAGGGTCCTAAAGACTACCAATAAAGCAACCCACCAGAGGCAACTTACAAGCATCATCCTAGGAATTAAATTAAAAAAAGAGAAAAAAATGGTAAGACACTTAAGCAAAATGCAATTTCAGACATCCAATTCACCAAAGGCAAAGCCAGCGGGCAATGAGGTGGGACAATCTCAAAGTAGTAACAACAAAGCAACTGAATGAGGCTCTGGAAAAACTGAAATCGGAAATGTCTCAGGTAAGTACAGAGATTACCGAAGTACACACCATACTTACTGACATCAGAGCAGATACAGACAAAAAAATAGATGAGCTTAAGAAAATTATGGAAGCTCAGCATAGGAAAGAAATGGAATCCATAAAGCAGATCCAAGCAGATATCCGGGAGAATAAAAACTCCACTGAAAGTATTTGAAGCAGATTAGGCCAATGTGAGGACAGGATCTCAGATATTTTAGGCTTGTAGTTAGCAACCAGGAAAAGAAAGATTTCTCAAAAATAGCAAAAGACATGAGAAATCAATCCAGCAGCTGCTAGATGAGACAAAGAAGAATAACTTAAAGTTAATTGGAGTCAATGAAAAAGCGGGAGATACCACAGATGACATTAAAAAAATGTTCACAGACATCATGACAGAAAATTTTCCTGGTAGAGAAAAAGAATTTGCAATACACATAAAGGAGGCATATGGAACTCCAATTAGCAATGATTAAAAAAAAAAAAACCTACAGCCAGGTATATCATAGTTGAGATTCCAAAAATTCAACACAAAAATAGAATTCTAAAAGCTGTTAGAGAAAAGAAACAAATCACCTATAAAGGAAAGACCATAAGAATTACAGCTGACTTCTCAGAACAAACTCTCAAGTCATGAAGAGCTTGGAGTGAAGTACAAGCTCTAAAGAAAAACAACTTTCAACCCAGACTGATACACCCCACAAAACTTCAAAATTCATGAAGAAGTAAGATACTTCCATGGCAAAGGACATCTAAGGAAACTTATGACCACCAAACTAGCACTCCAAAATGTTCTGAAGGACATTCTAGAAAGAGATAATAAGGACTACAGCTCCATGAACACCAGCAGAAAGAATCCACCAAGGAAGGTGAACAATTGGAGGGAGAAAAAAGTGGTGAGCCAACAACAGGAAAATAACATGACAAGGATAAATCAATACATATCAGTTACAACCATGAATGTTAATGGTTTCAACTCACCAGTCAAAAGATACAGACTGGCAGAATGGATCAAGAAGCAAGACCCAACAGTATGCTGCATACAAGAAACACATTTAATTCCAAAAGAAATTCACAGACTGAAAGTCAAAGGATGGAAAACAATACTCCATGTGACAGGAACCCAGAAAAAAGCAGGGGTATTCTATTTGCAGACAAAGTGAATTTTAAGCCAAGACTGATTAAGAGAGATAAAGAAACTCACTACATCTTCATAAAGGGAACAATCCAGAAAGAAGACATAACAATCATAAACATATATGCAACAAATACCAATGTACCCAACTATATAAAACAATTACTAACAGACATGAAAAATCAAATAAGCCCTAAGACAATTTTATTGGGAGACTTCAATACCCCACTGTCACAAAAAGATCAACTAGACAAAAAATCAATAATGAAATATCAGAACTAAATCAAACCTTTGAATAAATGGACTTAGTAGATGTCTACAGAATATTCTAACCCACAACATCAGAATTTACATTCTTCTCAGCAGCACACTGGATGTTCTCCAAGACAGACCATATACTTGTAGGGAACCACAGAGATGACTCTTCCTGACTCTTCTTAAAAAGTGGAGCAACTACCTCCATTTTGAATAAACTTGATCCTATCTCCATATATTGATATGTACAGAGCTGGCTATGTTATTTCTTTGTCCCTTCAATTGGCTTTAAGCAATGTAAACTGGGCTAGCTGAGGAGCTGATGTATAATCTCTAAGGCAAAGCAACAAGTCAGTGTTACCCTGCCCAGTGACTCCCCAAATACGGGGTTGAGCCAAGCAAGATGGAGAACCATGCTCCATGCTGTCGGCTGGGACTGCACCTCAAGAAAGAGGCCCTGACTTCCAAGGGCAAACAGGACTGTGCATCAGAATTGAAGCACCAACCCTGAATTATTAGATACTACTTCAGTTGTGTTTCGTAGATTGCGCTCTCTGCTTTTCTTGCCCTCTGCTTATTGCAGAGGTGATCTCAGACCTCCTACCCAGCCCAGCTCATGATAGTCACGGCACTCACGTATTTCCCGTGACTCTCACTGTCACTCATCCCTGAGCCACTCCCCTCATGGAGAATTAATAAAACCTGGGTTGGGCTTTGGGTGAGGCCTTCATTCTGATGAACCACCATCTTGGCTGGACTTAGGACCCCTTGTCTCCCCACAACTGTATGTATGTCTCAGTGTCTTTCTTCTCGCCATGGGTTGCAATGCAAGTGACAGATTGGAATTAGCTGATTAGAATTCCAATAACATCTCCTTAGGATTATAATTACAAACCTTCCTGGACCGCAATGAGGATGGGAAAGGGTTATCTATATATACTGGCTCACAGAATATGCTTAAGTAAATGCAAAGGAATTGAAATTATCCCAAGCGTATCAGACCACAGTGCAATGAAATTGGAAATTCATGCTAAAGGAAATCACAAGAACCTCAAAAACACATGGAAATTAAACAGCACCCTACTGAACAACCAATGGTTCACAAATGAAATCAAAGAAGAAATTAGATAGTTTTTACAGTTGAATGATAATGACAATACAACACACTGGAACTTGTGGGACACAATGAAAGCAGTCTTAAGAGGAACATTTATAGCAGTAAATATCCGTATCAGGAAAATAGAACAAGTACATATAAACAACTTAATGTTGAACCTGAAAATTCTATAATAAGAGCAGGCTAAGCCAAAAGCTCATATAAGGGAGGAAACTACTAAGATCAGAGCAGAAATTAACACACTGGAGACTAAAAACAATATGAAGAATTAATGAATCGAAGAGTTGATTCTTTGAAAGATTAAATAAAGTTGACAAACCCTTAGCTCACCATATCAAAAAAAGGAATGAAAAGACTCAAATTCGCAGAATTAGTGAAGAGTGAAATCACAACAGACCCTGTAGAAATCCAGAAAATCATCTATACCTACTTTGAAAACTTGTATTCTAATAAGATGGAAAATACAGAAGAAACAGACAGATTCCTAAACACATATGAATTACCAAAGCTGAATCAAAAAGATATTAAAAACCCTAAATAATCCAGTATCAATAAATGAAACCAAGGATATAATTAAAAACCTATCAACAAAGAATAGCCCAGGGCCTGATGGATTCACTGCTGAATTCAACAAGAAATTTAGAGAAGACCTAACACCGCTACTTCTCAAACTCTTTAAGGAAACTGAAAGGGAAGCAATACTCCCAAATTCAGTCCTGGAAGCAAGCACTCCTTTGATTTCAAAACCAGAGAAGGAGTCAACTAAGAAAGAATTACAGGCTATTTTCCCTAATGAACATTGATGAAAAAATCCTCAATAGGATACTGGCAAACAGAATGCAGCAAATCGTCAAAAAGATTCTATACCATGATCAAGTAGGATTCATCCCAGGAATGCAGGGATGGTTCAATGTATGTAAATCTGTAAATGTAACACACCATGTTAACAGAGCCAAGGACAAAAATCGTATGATCATCTCAATAGATGCAGAAAAAGCTTTTAACAAAGTCCAGCACCCATTAACGATAAAAACCCTACAGAAAATTGGAACGGATGGTCTTTATTTCAATCTGATAAAAGCCAGACAAACCAACAGACAACATCATACTAAATGGACAAAAACTGAAAACTTTCTCTCTAAAATCAGGAAAAAGACAAGGATGTCCACTATCTCCACTCTTATTCAACATAGTCCTGGAAACTTTAGCTGGAGCAATTAGACAAGAGAAGAAATACAAGGAATAAAGATAGGAAAGGAAGAAGTTAAACTATTGTTATTTGCAGATGACATGATACTCTACTTAGAAGACCCCAATAACTCCACCAAAAGACTACTAGGTTTACCAATCAAATTCAGTAATACAGCTGGTTACAAAGTCAACACTCAGTCTTCTGTATATGAATAACAAACTCAGAGAGAGAGAAATCAGTGAAACAATACCTTTTACAATAGCATCCAAAAAAAAAGAAAAAGAAAAAAAAAGAAATACCCTAGAATCAATTTAAAAAAGGATGTAAAAGACCTCTACATTGAAAACTACAGTACTCTGAAAAAGGAGATTGAAGAGGATATTAGAAAATGCAAAGATATTCCATGTTCTTGGGTAAAAAGAACCAACACAGTAAAAATGGTCATACTTTCAAAACTGTACACAGATTCAATGAAATCCAGGTCAAAATTCCAATAGCATATCTCACAGAATTAGAGAAAACAATCCTAAAATTCATCTGGAACCAGAAGAGACCTAGAATAGCAAAGGCGATCCTGGGCAACAAAGACAAGACAGGGGGCATCGCAATCCCTAACCTGAAATAATACTATAAAGCTACTGTGATAAAAACAGTGTAGCGTTGGGAAAAAACAAACAAACAAACAAAAACAGACCCAAAGATCAATGGAACCGATTAGAAGATGCAGAAACAACTCTAGACACACTAAGCTATCTTATCTTTGACAAAGGTGCCAAACACATTCACTGAAAGAAACACAGCCTCGTTAATAAATGGTGCTGGCAAAACTGGCTCTACATATGCTGAAGATTAAAACTGGACCCGTATCTTTCACCATGTAACTAAGCTAAAATCAGAATGGATCAAAGATCTTAATATTAAAACAAAAACATTAAATCCTCTGGAAGATAGAGTAGGTAAAACACTTGAAGATATTGGTGTAGACAAAGACTAGAATGAAACCCAATTGCACAGTAACTACCACAAAGAACTAATAACTGGGATCTCACTCTATTGAAAAGCTTTTGCACAGCAAGAGAAACCACCAACAGAGTGAAAAGACAATCCATAGTGTGGGAGAAAATGTTTGCCAGCTATACCTTGGACAAAGGATTACTATCAAGAACATATAAAAAAAAATCAGTCCTCCCAAATTTAGAAACCCAATCCAAAAATGGGCATCTGAGATGAATACACACTTCTCAGATGAAGAAATATGAGCAGCAAATATGTGAAAAAACGTTCAACAGCACTGGTCATTCGAGCGATGCAAATTCAAAGAACACTAAGATTCAACCTCAACCCAGAAAGAATGGCTGTTATCAAGAAATTAAGCAGTAACAAATGCTGGACAGGCTGTGGGGAAAAAGGAACCCTTTTCCACTGTTGGTGCGAATGCAGATTCGTGCAACCACTGTGGAAATCAGTCTGGCGATTCCTCAAAAAACTACGACTAAAGGACCCATTTGATCCAGCTTTTCCCCTTCTGAGTACCTTCCCAAAAGAATTAAAAACATCATACCACAGTGATATCACGTGCACCCATGTTTACATCAGCACAATTTGTAATAGCCAGATCTTGGAAACAATCTAAATGCCCATCAACTGAGGAATGGATAAAAAAGATGTGGTATTTTTATACAATGGAGTACTACTCAGCTATAAAGAAGGATACACTGGAGACTTTTATAGGTAAGAGGATGCAACTTGAGAACACACTCATTAGTGAAATAAATCACACACCTGTAAACATCTGACTGTCTCATTAGAAGCTGAAAGATACAACATATGAATATGCATATGTATATAAACATAGTTAAGATAGTTATACTACTGATTTCTCTGAGTTTGCTGAAGAGAAAGATTTGTGCTGGTATTGTTTGGACAATTGAATGCAGATGTCTTGTGCTCTGGGTGAATGATTTGACGATGACGATGCACAATGTATGTACCATTGTTGTCCTCTGATTGACACGTTTTGAAATTTTGTTTTAGTTTTTTTTCTTTTTCTCCTTGAAATAAAATGGATTTGGAAAAAAAAATAAAAAATAAAAAACCTCTAAATGTTTATACAGAAGACTTCTATGAAGTCAGAAGAGGGAATTTTTTTTTTTTTTGGTCTTTTTGAGACAGGGTTTCACTATGCAGTTTAGGTTGGCTTTGAAATTACTTTGTAGTCATGATTACATGGGTAACTACTTGTAATAGACCAGGCTGGCCTCGAACTCACAGCCTCACTCCTCCTGCCTCAGCCTCCCGAGAGCTGGGATTACAGGCATGCATCACCACACTGGGCCAATGGCTTCTGCATTTATTCACTCAGAATGTTAAACCTCTCACACTAAAATTTTCTAATGACTTTTGAAAACCACATACAGTATTTGCAGTAGTTACATGGGTCAACACTGCCTGCTTTTGTTCAGACCTTCTTTGCACATGGTCCCTAGGAACTTTATTATAACTCTGTCCCCAGCAGTGGGAAGCAGAAACCCTGGCTGGGATCCTTTCCCCTGCCTTCTCATTAGACATCAACCAAACGCCGCACATTTGTTTTAATGAAAACAAACTTAGGAGTTTCAGTCTTCAGGCATGTTAAGTGAAAAAAGTATGCTACACAATATGCATCAGGATCCACTTGTGCAAAAATTACATACTTCTGTATGTATGCACATTGAAAAGGTCAGCAGACATATTTACCTAGACGTTAAACAGTCACTATTTTAGGCTTTATATGATTCTAGGGGTGACTTTTATTCTTGTTTTTTCTGTTGTGCCATAAATATGTAACAATACTCAAGAAAATTTTTTTAAAATTTAAAATTCTATTAAGGTTTATCGAGTCATTAATGATGTTAGGAGACAGGAACAGTACTGGCTTTAGATCATATCGATTTAGGGTTTTAAAACAATTTCTTAGTGAATAGCACATATAAATAATGAAGCTATGTGATATTGAGCAAGCTTTCAATGGGGTCCTACTTAATTTAAATACAACAGTATTATCTCACACAATTTTAGTTAAGCCTCTGTCTAAAGGGATATGTTTAATTTATCTTATGGTAAATGTTTCCTCTGAAGTACTTTCAACCTGATTCAGTTTTCAATGATAAAGGTGAGACTGCTGTAATAGTCTTAAAAGCAGATGTTTCTGCCATTACATGAAACAATATCACTAGACAAGCAGGTTACGTGTCCTGGGTGGGGAAAATGAAAATTTACTCTAATGCCTTCTATCTGTAGCTCAGTTTAAATAGACATCCCTATTGCAAACTGCAAAAAGATTCAAGCAAGCAAAAATTCACCCAGTCAATAATCATATGAAAAGGGACTAAACCATGTTAGTAAAATCAATAAAAATCACAATACGAGTGTGCTATGCACCTAAGAGAGAACAAAAAGTATCCACCATGCATCCAAGAGATTGTCATAGTACCAGCTGTTTGCCAAGTATGTGAAGCAATAAAACCCTCATACACTGCTAGTGAGTGAGCAAACTGATACTAACACTCTTTAAAATAGTTTGGCTTTACCTAGGAAATTTGAATATACATATCCTATGACACAGTAATTTCACTCCTAGGAAGATTCATGCAAATGGACATCAAACACACTGTAGAATAAGATGAACAACATAATGCAGAACATCCACGCAAGGGAATTCTACACAGTAACAAAAACAAACCAGAGATAAATTCAGTAACTTGAATGACTGTTACAGGAAGACAGAGGACGCAAGACACAAAACATGTACAAGTTGATAAAGTTCAAAACGGGGTAACTTTCATAATAAACAGAGGAATGTAGGGAATATGTAAACTGGTAAAAATCAGGATAACTGCTAAGTACATACTACAGAGGAGTATGTGCAGGGGCTTTTGGGGGATGGCAATGTTCTACTTCTTGACATGTGTGATGTTCAGACAGATGCTCCTTTAATAATTTGTCATAATGTGTATTTGAATTCTTTATGTTACAGTTCATAAGTTTTTAAACAAAGCTTAAAAGTGAAAATAACTTTTCATTGCAAATTTACTTTATTTAAAATACTTACCCTTTAAGGTATAGGGAAAACTTACAAACATAAGAAACAAAGACAATGAACTTAATGGCTTTAATCTAAGGCCTATTTTTAATTAGACACTGCTAATCAATGTGACAATCTTCTAACCCCTATAGTAATTAATACAGATTATTTCTTTAGTGTTGTAAGAATAAGAATATGACCAAGACAAAACATGTTTTAACAGAATAATAATAATACGAGAAACAAAGGAAATATTTTTAGCAACTTGTATAACCATATGACCTACCTTGGCCAGGCTTATCACTCTCCTGCTCTCTTTTCAGGGTCATTTTTCTACCATTCATTTGAGCACGCAGTGCTTGAATTTCAGACAACAAACTCCTTCTGTCTGCTTTTTGGACACATTCCATAGCTGCTTCATACTGAATCCCCTGTAACAAAGAAAAATGAAAAAAATCAAATGAAGAGTTATAAAGACAATAAAATTAACAACCAAGAAGTTTGAAGAATGCATGGAATACACATTCTACATTGTTTTATTAAAAAATTTCATTATTTTTCTTATCCAAATGTGTGAAGATCTGTTATAAACAGATGCTCCTTTACCTCTAAATGCTGCAATGTACAGTATTTCCTAAAAACAAAATATTCTTATACAACCACAGTACAATAAACAAAAATCACCATTACTACAATATTATTATCTAATAAACAGAGCCTATTCAAATTTTGCCAAATGTTCTTTATAAAAAGCAGTGATGCTGATGAGTCTTGGTCATTGTAATCTTTGATTTTTTGAGGCACATAAGTTAGTTAACTTGTTTTATGTCCTTCAATTAAAAAAAAAAAACTTTGAACTAATTTAGCCAAGGTTCCCATGTACCTTTCAGCCAGCTTTCCCCAACGATAGCATCTTATATAATCACAGCACATTATCAAAACCAGGAAACTGACATTGCCACAATACTATGTAAGCTATAGAGCTTACTTAAATTTCTTTAGTTTTTACATTCTTTTCTTAGTATACAGTATCATGCAATTTTATTATTTGTACAGATTCCTGTACAGTACCACAATCAGGGCACAGAACTATTTCACCAACAATGAGTCTACTTGTAGTTACACCCTTCTCCCTACTTTCACCCTGACACCGATTTGTTATCTGTCACTGTATATTTGTAACCTCAAGCGCGTTATGTAACAAAATAAGCTGAGGGGATCAAGAGTCTGCTCTTTGTAAAGTGCTGAAGAGTGTTTCATCGGGTGGCTACGCCAGACCTTCGTCTTCCACATTCACCGACTGCGGGCCATTTGCATTTTTTCCAGTTTGGGGCTATTACAAATAAAACTGCTACGAATACTCATGTGTAGGTTCTTAAAAGACACAAGTGTTCATGACTGGATGATTAAATACTTAGGAGTGTGAGTGCTGGGCTGCATGGCAGATGAATGTTCGGCCTCCTGAGGCCCCGCCAGGTTAGTCTGCAGAGCGGCTCATCTATTCCACACTCCTCCCAGCAATGTGTGTGAGACGCTGCCTCTGGGCAGCTCTCCCAGCATGTGCTGGTGTTACAGTTTGTTCTGGCCATTTAAACAGAGATATTAGGGCCTCAGTTTGTTTTGGTCTGATATTTCAAGAGCAGATAAACATTATTTTTGAGACAGGGTTTCACTTTGCAGTTCATACTAGCCTTGAACTCACTGTGTAGCCTAGGCTTTGGTTGTATCCTTAGTTATGACCCCATCTTCACTCCAAACACTTAAAAAAGTTGTTTTACTGCAGAAAAGTTTATTAGTTCTTTCACAGAATCAACTTTTAATCTTTTATCCTGCCTACTGTACTGTGTATTTGATTAACTTTTTTATTATCATCAATCCTTATTATTTGGGTTCTGTATTTGCAGATTTGATCACCCACTAAGACGTACTTGTAATACCCAAATGAGTTTCAATCACTGGTGCACACATGCACTAGAAGCTTAAAACTGCTTAATGCACCGGTTTCCAAATGAAATCAAACACGGGGATACTCTGCCTTGTCATTTCTGCTCTCAAACTATAAACAATTGTCCTTTTTGATCTGTGTAGTATCTTATTTTTTTCACAGTTTTGTGCATACTCTGTGATTTCTTGGTTTGTTTATTTATTTGTCTTTTTGAGACATGGCTTCACTGTGAAGTTCAGACTGGCCTTGACCTCACTTTGTAGCCCAGGTTAGCCATGAACTCAGTGATCCTCCTGCCTCAGTCTTCCCAGAGCTGGGATTACAGGTATGCACCACCATGCCCAGTTGTTGTCCTGGTTTAAAAAGAAGTACTGTGAAAACTGGTCTAAAATGAAATACTGTGTGGTAAACTTAAAGTCAAGAAGGCTGTGAAGCATCTTAAGGAGAAAACGTGTGTTAGATAAATCTCTTTTGGGATGAGTAATATTGCTACTGATCATGCTCAACACTAATGAATCAATGATATAGTAAATAAGGTATTTTAAAATAAAACCTCACAGAAAGCAAGGTCATGTATAAACTGGGTGATGAAAACGTCCTGACTGGAGGCTTTCAGGACCCTACCAGTGCATTTTCCCTACGAGTGATGTCAACTTTATACAACATGACTACTGTGAATAATGAGAACTGACTCTATCTTACTCTATTTCCTTGGGTTTATTTGGTTGTTCTAACTTCTTAAGTTTGATGATCAGCTCATTAGTTTTATAACACAAGTTATCTAAAATAATATTTTTTTCTCCCAAATATTCCTAGTAGCTCTGTTACTTAAATTAAGACTCTAAAATGAATCAATAACTGACACCGTATTATTATTTACAAGTATCTCTTAAAATAAAAGTTTCACTTTGCTACCTGTTCCTGTATTCTCTGTTCCAAGCAGCTCAGTAAACCAACTGCATCTCTGGTACCTAGAGCTGTCAGCTCGGTCTGGAATGCGGCCAGTAAAATGTCACGCTCCTTTAGGAAAACATGTTGAAGTGCAAGCAAAAGGTCACCTCGCCAGTCTGAGAGAGTCTCAGGAGGCTGAGAATCATCATAAACCTAGGAGAATACAAATAGCAAAAGTTAGTGTTCAAATAAGCTTTTTTTTTTGTTTTTTTTTTTTGCAGCATTGAGGATTGAACTCACAACCTCACACCTGCCAGAGCAGGCGCTTAAGCCACTGAGCCAAACTCTCAGCCCTGGTTTTTTGAAGCAGGGTCACACTATGTGGCTCAGGCTGGCCTTGTGCTCGCATTGTAGCCCAAGCTGGCCTCAAACTCACAATGCTCCTCCTACCTCAGCCTCCCGAGTGCTGGGATTAAAGGCGTGCGCCACCACACCCAGCTAAAATAAGCATGATTTAAAAAATCATAAAAATATTAGTCTACTAACTCAAACAAGTATTAAAAGTCAAAAAACAGCAATTTCAAGTGTGAAAATATATATAGCAATTCATGTAAAAACATAAAAGACAATTTATGAAGTGTATCACTGCCATTAGAAATCACATAAAGCTGGAATTCTTTGGGTACCTTGGCTTCCCTTTGCACTTGCATTTTGGTAATTAAATCCTTAAGAGACGAGATCGTACTAAGGTACGCCCTTCTCTCTGCTAGCCAGGATTCTGACACTTGTGGAACAGAACGGTCTTCTCCATCACCATACGGCAACTCCGTGAGAGAAAGCACTTGCATGCCCTCATTATGAACAGCTCTCAGCAATCCCTAGAAACAAAAGCCGGAAGTGTGACAACTTCTTCAAAGGTTGAAATCTTAGATGTACAAAGACCCATGAACTTTAAGCAAAATAGCTTTAGCAAGCTAGATGGATTGAGAAAACCCACTGCAGAGAGGAAACCCCAGCCCAATCTACCGAGACACCTTCTTCTTTCTGTGGGGGGTGAGCCAATCCCAACAGACAGCCTAGGGCTTCTCACTGTGTTTTGTACCGGCACTCGAACTCAGGACTTGGCATTTGCCAGGCAGGTGCTGTGCCACTAGGATATATTCCCAGCCCTTTCTCACTGCTTTTGTCTCTAGGTTGCTTCTGTGTAGCTAAGGCACCTTTCCTAGGTTTAATAATTAGCCACTGATGTGACCAAAGGAAATGATGTGGGAAAACTTCTATTCCTTTACTGTTTTAAAATAATTTTGACAAACAAAGACACCAGGAGTAGACATTACTTTTAAAGTATCTTTATACACGTAATCACTAAATATACTGTAGTTTATTATCTATGAAATATGAAAATAAAGTGAAACATTCTCAAGGATCAAGATACACAATTTTCTCCTCAGAGAGGATTTTGCTATGTAATTTAAATAAACTGCAATGCTCAATATGAAAACAGTATCAGCTAAGTTTATTAAAAATATTTTTCACTACCTTTATTTTCTTCGGAAATGAATCTGTTGAACCTTCAATTTCTTCTTCTCTGTCTTCTGATGCTGTGCCGAATCTCTGACTTTGTGTAAGATAAATTCCATGACCCCAGTCTGCTGCAGAATCTAAAATAAAACAACCATCTATTATATAAAAGATCACACCCTCAACAAAAATAACATTTTAAATAAATACTATAATCATTTCAGAAATGTATATTACTTACCACTGGAACATATTTCTCTAGTTTGGTAAGCATTAGAATGAACTGAAGATCCCTAATTAGAGAAAACAAAACAAAAAGCAAGTTTTGTTGGCTTTGATAAAAAAATAGGGCCCAATGAATTGTTCTGTTGTTTCTAATGCTATTAAGAAAAAAAAAGATATCAGCTAATCTGTCATACTTATCACACTAAATGAAACTATCCATGGCTTATAACAATTCTACTACTTTTTCTCTCATGAATATTACCGTAATAAAAAGAGACATTCATGAACTAAGGAATTATAACAGGTTCTAAATCCACACAAGGACTTTATTACCTAACCCTACACAACAGGAAGATTTCAAATTGTAATAGTATCATGAAAAAGAGCTACTTCCCACATTTCTTTTTAAATTTCTCTTAAAAATATAAAAGCATAGAATATTGAAAGAAGAATCACAGACTGTTTAAAAAAAAAAAAGAAATTAAATACCTCTTTAGCTCTCAGACACTGTATCACCGCCTTCAAAGCCCCACATTCCTCTGTTAGTAACTGGACAGCAACATAATGCTCCCTCTTCAGAGTCTCAGTTTCTGAAATGTGTCTGGATTCCATATCCAAAATTTCGGCAGCATGTAATTCTTGCATCTGCTCAATTTTCTCAGTAAACTGACTGATTATTTCAGTGACTTCCTCTGAGGAACACTCATTCCGCGCATCAGTCTGAATCCCTGCGTTTCTGACCGGAACCCGCGGGGTCTGGCTGCTGCCGTGCACCTTGAGGGCGCCCGCTGGCTGGGACGCGGAGCTCTCACCCACTTCACCGGGAAGCGGTGCGGGTATGCACATCTCTCTGCTTCCCTGTCCCTCAGTCTTAGCTCCTTTCAGCAGGAAGCGGGATAAGGTGTCTTCTGCCCCTGTGAGTTGATCCCTGACTTGGTTTAAATCTTTCTGAAGAGATGCCATATTTATTTCTTTTACCTAAACCATAATGAGTAGAACAGTAAAGAACTGAGTTACAAGTTTTGTAAATCAAATGTACAACTTTTTAAAAGGAGGAGAAAGGAAGAGTACAATACGTCCAATATGTTCATCTGCCTCAGAGTAATAGGGAAAACATCTCGGAAACCCCCATGCTCTATATATACTTTCATATGTATATATCGTCATATGTTACCATTACTCCAGAAAGGAAATAATTTTCTACTTTAGTTCCATTAGATTTATGGTTCTCTTTAATACCTGTCTTCTTTCTTTGGTAATGGACTAGACATTAAAGCATCCTCTTCTTTCTTTGGTAATGGACTAGACATTAAAGCATCCTCCTAAAAAAAGATTCTCAGGAAAACCAAGCAAGGAAGTACTGGTAAAGAAATTTAGAACAATGAATTTTTCATTAAACCTATAAAAAGCTTTCTTTTTAATGTAGCTTTTAAATTATGGATCTGGATTTGTGTTTACTGAAGGAAATTAAGATAGGTAAAAATAAATGAATTAAGACTATGTTACTTTTCTTACCAAAAGCTCTTCTTGAAGTTTCTCCACCTTCTCTTTGTAACTGGCAAGTTCTTTCTTGGTAGCCATTGATTCAGCTCTAAAAGCCTCAAGTTCACCAAAAAGCCCACTTTCTCCACTGCTATGAATTGCCTCAGTAGTAGTCTGAATGGTAGTAGAAAATACAAGAAACACATCATTTTAAAGCAATATAGCTAAGTTCAAGGGACTGACGCATTCTAATGAAGCCTTTCCAGGAATGCCTGTCTGCAGATGAAAGACATTGAAAAGATCAGTGCTGTTTTTCACAAATGGAAGCTTTTTGAGAACCATCATCTTATGATAGTAAAAATTTATAAATTATTCATAAAAATACTCTTTGTTACAGTCAAAAGTTTCATATTCATACCACTTTCCTTAAAGGATACCAGATATAACATAATTCTTAGAAAATATAAATGGGAAGTCACTAGTATTACAATATTTATTACAAAGAAATGTAGTTTCAACTAAGAGGAAAAAGCCTAGTAAACAGGATTATTATTGTTATGTGGCTAATATAATTATAAATAAATATAATTATATTATAATTATAAATTTAAATATAATTATATTATTAATATATCTGATGTTCAGGTAAGATTGCACACTCAAAATTGTAAATTCATAAAATGAGAATTTGAAAAAAAAAGGCCTTCTCATATCTGTCATGCAGTGAAAAATAACTGCAACTGAATATTTTTACTTAAGTAGACTTATACAGGTCAAATACAACTGCTGAAGAAGGGTGACATCTGTTATCAGACATGAAATCTGTAAAAACTAAAGACGTCATAAATTGATTCAGTAGAATACTAACAGTTTTTGGTGTGTTTCATGACCTAAAGGGATAATGACATCATGTGTATGTATTAAAGGGAAATAAAGGGGAGAAACCCCACACAAAGTCCTAGACATTTGATAAATTGAATTTATTCTTTGAACAGTTCTAATTAATGACTATGCTAATGGAATAAACATTATGTTTGAAGGCATTAACTACAGCTTGTATCTATGCCTCTAGTGATAATAACACTACCTAATGTTAAATTTGAGCTGTCTCTGTATCTTAAGTTCCTGGCAATCAAACCTAGCATATAAACAAAAACCTAACCTAGGATTATAATGAAGAGCAAAGTCTCAGGTGAACATGAGCAGCTCTGCTTCAACTAATCACAGGCAACCGACTGATCAGATCACATCCAAACCAGCCCTAGCTGTAAGCAGTAAAGCCACTTCTATACATTATTTGGAAGTTCTGTCTATAAATACTCACTGGCCACTGTTGCAGAGTGAAATTTTCTGAACCTCTTTTAGGTCTTGAGTGCTGCATAATTCATAAATCACTCTTTGCCCAAATAAATTCTGTTAATTTTAGTTTCTTTTAGGAATAGTACAATGTTTTAATAAAATCCTGTTATGTACAATTTGCTAGTATAATCAGGACACCATATTTAATTTAGTAAATTAGGAGTCAGTACAATGAACAGAGGAAAAGGTTTCTCAGGATATTTAGGTGAAAAAAAAAAATCAAACACAAAACTAACCTTGAGGACTTCACAATCTCCCTGAGGGCTTCTTTTACTTTCTTCCCCTTCCTGTTTTTTCTTACTGTCCTCTAAAAGCTTCTGTAGTTCTAGCAGTTTCCTTTCTTTTTCCAAAGCATTTTTCTCTGCCGTTTCTACTTGTTTTTTTTCTGAAATCAAACTACTATGCATTGCAACCACTTGGCTTTCTAATTCTGATATTCTCAGGGTTAATTTGGATACATCTGACTCCACCTTGTTTTCTGTTATTTGATCTGAATTCTGTACACTAGTCCTTTCAGGTTCTGATGAAATTGTCTGCTTGTCCCCATAGAACTTCACACATTCCTGGACTGCCTCAAGCTGGGCCTGACTCACAAGAGCAGCAGCTACTTTCTCCTCAAGTATTTTTTGCAGGTTTACGATCTTTTTTTGAAGCATTTCTGTTTCAGATTGGCCTTGCTCTTGCATGTCCTTTATTTGTTTATAACACTGGATAAGTTCTAAGTCCTTTATACTAACAGAGCTCTCAAGTTGTAGCAACTTTGTTTCCAAACTTCTGGAAACTCTGGTGCTTTCTTCAAAAGACTGGAGGTAAATCTGATACTCTGGGGGATTAAAACCACCCTCAGTAGAGACTACGTCCAGCTCAGGTTTGTCCTTGCTGAGGCCATCTAGAGCCAGAGCAACACTTTTCTCTGGTACATTTTGGGTTTCTCCCTTAATTTCACATTGTCTCTTTAAACTGAACAATTCTTGTGTCAGTTGATTCATTTTAAAATTGGTTTCCTTAAGTACATTTTTAGTAAAAGCCATTTCTTCATTAGTGGTTTCTACTTGCTGTTCCAAAGCCAGTTTTTCAGCTATAACTTTATCCAACTGATGTTTTAAACTGTCTGCTTCTTCTGGAAGGGAATTAGCATACACTGAAGTCTTCTGTTCAATATTTGCCAATTCCTGCTGAAGTTTTTCAATCACTTCATTGAGCTGCTCTATTTCTTCTTCTCTATTTTTCTTCACACACTCTTGATCACTCAACAGACATTCTATTTGAGTTTCAAGATCCCTTATGAGTTCATTTTTTTCTTCAATAACCTGTTAATGAAAAAAAGAAACATAGTAACATGAATTTATGTCTTGAAAAATGTACTTTAATTTAGGGCAGGACCTTAAACAGATGATTTTTGTTTTGTTTTTGAGACAGGGTCTCACTATAGTTCAGACTGGTCTTGAATTTGGGATGATCTTCTTGCCTCAGCCTCATAAGATCTGGGATTACAGACATGTGCCACAATGCCTGGCTTAAACAGAAAATCTAGAACAAAAACAATACACTGTACTTCTCAGACACAGTATGCTACTTCCATACCACTACTATCATATAAAACAGGATATTACTAAGAACTTTCTTCTGGAAGCTCTGTTAAATACAATTTATGGTTTTAGGGTTTAATTTCCTATTAGGAAAAAATGGTCAGTACATTCCATTGAACAGAATGAAGGTTTTTTGTTTGTTTGTTTATTTTTGTTTTTCCTCCCTGCAGTACTGGGAATTAAACCCAGGGCTTTTGCACTGAGCTACATTCCTACTCTGTTATGTTGCATTACAGTTTTTTTTGGACTGGGAATCAAACTCGGGACCTCATGCTACTGGGCTATGTCCCCGGGTCTATATTATTTTTTGGAGACAGGTCTTGTTAATTCACTAAATTATCCAGTCTGGGTTTGAATTTGTGATCCTCCTGCCTCAACCTCTCACAGTGCTAGGATTATAGGAATGTATTACCACATTCAGCTCAAGGATTAAGTACTGAAGTAAAGTCTAGAACAGAAGGTGCCCAAAGGTGATGCATATTAAATGGAAGAATTTTTCATGATATGATGAAATATGAGTCACAGAAGTTTCCTGAAAAATATTACATGTACCTTTTGAGAACATTAGGAATCAATAAAATATATATGTAGTTCAAGCTAATGTATATTAATTAATGAGTAAAAGAGAAATAGATTTGTTCTTTAAAATTCAGTGGGAAAGTAAAAAGTATCACCATTTTGCCCTTCAAAATTGCAGCTCATACTAATTTCAGATAATAACCAATTTTAAATGAGTATACCTTGTTATCTGTTGTAAGTTTAAGCTGCTGCTGAAGTTTTGTAATTTGTTCATTTAACTGATCAATTTCTACCTCTTTTTCTTGTATTATTTGAGCAAATTTTCCAAATAACACCTGTTGGTCCTGAGTAGAGACAGCATCAGATTCCTTCAAGGTGTGCCTCAGTTTCTCCATTTCATCCTAGGGGCAATGAACAAACATTAAGTGAATAAACAGACCTCTCAAGAAAATAACAAGACAGGACTACAATAAGATCTATTAATTATACTGTCATTTCCAGAACATCTTTAACTCACAAAAAAAATATTACCTATAATGTACAAATGAAAAAATTATATAGTACATAATTCTTCAAATATTTTAATAAAAAATCACAAACATTTTTAGTTTTTACAAATTTAAATATTTAGGTTGAGCAGAAAATAAGTTCCATGCAAATCTATTTGCCTGCTAATGTTCCTCTGGTATTTTTTAGCAGCTGAAATTGGTAAATGTTTATTAAGGCTCCATAGGAGTGAAACTATGAATTATGTATAGACAAAACTCTTTTCTAAATTAATTACCTTAAATAATTTGTTCTCTTGTTGAAGTTCTTGTAGGCGGGTAGTAGATTCCTTTTTCTGTATTTCTAATTGCATATGTAGTTGCTGAACTTCTTCATTCTTATTTTCCAGTTCTTCTCTAAACTGCTCTAATTGCTCTTCTAAGTTTGTGATCTTTAATGCCAAAATTACCAAGAGAAAAGTTTATATAAATGTTTGGTCAAGATAGAATGAAGCATGCTATATTAGGTTTACATAGTATGTATGAGAGTGGTTTTCTAAACCAGCTGTACCTATACAGTTCTATTCTGGACATGCTCAAACCACGCCCTCCCCCCACTTTTTTTTTTTGGGGGGGGAGTCTCTTTACACAGTCTGGACTGGTCTTGAATTCACTATATAGCCCAGGCTGGCCTTGAACTCAGAGTGATCCTCCTGCCTCAGTCTCCCAAGTGCTGGGATTATAGGAGTGAGCTATCACACATGGCTCAACGCACACATTCTTAAAGTTACCCTGCCCAAAGCAGAGAGGAGACCTGAAGGAATGCCACAAGGAGCCCTTTCCTACCTAAGACAGAAGGGTGAAGGCAGGAAGTGGTCCAAATGCTACACTGTAAGTTTATGTTAAATTTAGTTACTACCAAGAAAACTTTTTAAATTCACTCAGTTATTTTAGTAAGGCCAGCTCATTCTAGTCTACAAATATCTACTTAACCACCTGAAGGGATTGACTGTTTGGTGGTTTGCCTAAGGAGAAGGATGTAGAGGTAAACACTAAGAACAGGAGGCCCTTTGGTCTGAATTATAAAAGCCCCAGAGCAGCGGTGGTAAACCTATGGCACACTTGTTGCCGGCGGTTGTCTGTATCACTGAAAGCTCTAAAAGGTTCACCATCATGGTCCTAGGGTAAGTTAATAATACAATTTTAGAAGAAAATTAGCTCCTATAGGTAGGACAATAAAAATTTAGTTAATTTCTGAAGATAGATGATTAGTAATAATGGGAAAGCAACATCTTTGACAGTTATACAGAAACTGAACCTAATGATAAACATTGAGCTAGTTATTATTCTATTTAAAAAACCAGGTTTCACCGAGGACAGTAACACTGAAGCTCACTGCTTCATAGCTACCTAATAAATAGTTAGTGAATAGATTTCCAAATTTGCATTCACCTGAAGATCAAAACTCCTGCATTGAAAGCAACATAAAATGCAGGAGCAGTGTTTAGTGGCAGCTGGCTCAAAGTAGTTTATAAATCCTTCAGTGCCTTAGAAGCTGAAAATGGGCATATGCTGCTTACACACTGACACGTTGCACAGTTAGAATTGTGTCACTGCAAGGCAAGACAATAAAACTCGGACTACTGTTTCTTAAACAGAAATGCTATTGATACTAATAGCCATCACTTACAATTAACCGCTATGCACTGTACAAGGTGCTTTATGTGCATTATTTTATTTTTTTATTAAAGAGAAAAAAAAGACATATAAGAAAGACAAAAAGCAAAAGAGACAACGACTAGAGTAAATGCACAACAGTAACATTATAGGTTTACAAAACAGGATGACAGAAACTTGACAATAGTTGCAATATTGCATATCGTTATCTTCAAAATGGTTGTTTACATTAACAGATACAGACATGTAAAATTGATCTAATCATATGAGTATTGAAAAGGGGGAAAGAGGGAAGGGAAAAGGAAAAGGTATAAATCTGTATATATGTATATGCAAGATAACTAAAACGAACATACTGCTGAATGTATTAGTTATTGAGAAAGAACAGTTAATATGCACATTATTTTTTAAAATCCTATAATAATCTTTGTTAAGAGATCTGTTCTACGATTATCCTCATTTCCGAGGTAAGAAAGGGAGTCACAAAGAGGAGTACTTGACCCTCAGTGTGCGATGAAGCTGCTTTTTGAACCTGGGAAGTTTTTAATCTCTGAAGTCTTCCATTCTAAACTATCACTTACCCTGATTGTAGCAACTACGATCTAAAACATTTAACATTTTTTCTCTAATACTGGTATCAAACTCTGTAGACAAATACATTTAGTGTTGTGCATATAGAATTACCATGTTAGTTTGCAAAAACTGTGGTAATTATAGCTTCTTTAAAGTTATCTAACAGCATTTATATCTACTACTACCTTCCACAACTACTTTTGATGACAAGGCATTATAAAATCAGCACATATGTGGTTACTTAGGTTCAAAACTGCTACCTTTCATCACATGATGTTTAGTATCTTTTTTGGATATATACTTAGTAGTCAAATTCTTGGCTCTGTGATCGAAAGCCCTGCTACATGAAATGTCATCTCTGGTCAGCAGAACTCACATCCTGTGAAGGCCTGTGCAGAATCACATGCTGCTGAGGATCGGAACATTCACAAGGTCTCCAGGTGATTTGTGTGAACACTGAAGTGGTCTATAGCACTAACATTTTTAAGTAGCTGAATCTGAGACATCACCTTAGAAATTTTAACCTCCAAACTGATATTATGGAACATTCCTTCTTCTTATTCAACCAGACTCTAGTTTCAATCTCAGCCTGTCTCATTATTGAGTCTGTAACAACACTCAAGAAGGACATTATAAATGTTTAAATGTGTTTTAATCTTCTTTATCTATTATATTTAGACTATTCAAATTAATTTGCACCTATTTATGTTTTGCTTGTTAAATGTTTTATCTCTTTTAACTGTATGTATGTCTCCTTCATTACACAGCAGATTCCTTGAAGCCTGGTGTGAGTTTTACAGCTGGACAAAAATGTGTTACATGTAATAAGAGCTCAATAAATGTCTAAAAAATGAGATGGGATCCTGCTATGTTGCCTAGGCTGACCAACTCCTGGGTTCAACCATTTCTCCTGGCTCAGCCTCTGGAACAGCTGAGACTACAGGTATGCATCACCACGCCCAGATGAATTTTCTTTTCTTTTCTTTTTTTTTGAAGGGATGGAGCCTTGCAAGTCACAGGAGAAATTTGTACTGTTACTTTATTATTATTACTGTTTTGGTAGCTTAACAAATAGAATCAAACCCACGGCTCTGTCCAGGCTAAACAAATGTTCCACTACTGAGTTAGATCCAGCTCTGGTTACTTTATTATTTACCTTTTGTTTTAAGAACAAAGCTGGGTTTGATGGTCCTCTCTCACAATCCCAGCCAGCCTGGGGTACACTGAGAAATGCTATGTCAAAGCCAGTAACAGAAATAAGCCTGTAAACCGAGACCTGTTTTCCTCACTAGATGAGCCGCGTTTCTTTGCCTCAGCACTGGTGGGATCCTGTGGATGGTTCTTTGTTACAGCGGTTTGCTCTGTACACTGGAGGTGTTCTACCAGAGGTCTACAGCATCTTCTCCACTGGGCTCACCCCCATCTTGTGGCAACTGTTACCTCCAGTGGCACCAGACAATGGCACATAACAAAACCCTATCTCAAAGAACAAACCCCAAACACTCCAAAAGCCTTCAAAAACGTGCTTCATATATTGTAAAAATAGCACTGTAAATCTCCTAGACCAACAGTTTTGAAAATAACAACAATAACAGAAGAACCCCACAAACCCCATTAACTCATAGAGAGGTACTAGCTTTTTGGTCTAACATTTCTGTATGTCTCCACTCTCCTCTTCGTTCAGTTCTTATCTGCTAAATTGGTCTTTTTTCTCCTTAATTTCGTCTTCTTAAAGGCCTTCACACTCCGTATCCTCTCTACCTGGAACTTGATTCCCTGCATTGACTTATTTGTTCATAGGTCTATTACTATCAAGGTCAATTTACACATGAATTGAGAAACAGCTTGAACATAGGTTTTAGGTCACAAACTTCATTCTACTGAAATGGTATTTTCAAGTTAACTGATTTAAAATTATTCAAACCACACTTTGCCATCAGAAAATAACTCCTTACCTCTTTTTCCTTTCTGTCTATAGCATCCCGCTCAGCCTGCAACTGTACTTCTAGTGATAATTCTGCTTTAGCTTCTACAGCTCCAAGTTGTCTTCTGTCCTCTACCTTTAAATACATAAGAATTTTCTCAAAAATTTAGACACTAAGTCCTGGTTATCTATTGTGTTTGTGCATGCACGTGTGTATTTGGACAAGTAGCAATTCTGTATCTCTATTCAGAAGAAGAAAATCTACATTCATGAATAATAAAAAAGTTATAGATACTCAAACTTGAATGCATTTTCCATTACTTTCAACATGAACTTTTAACACTTAAAATTCAAACGAAATGAAAGTGATCTCCCATGTGCAACCAGCCTTTCTTAGTCTGCTAACACTTCTTTTTCTCTTTTTTGGTTTTGCTTTCTGTGGAATAATAGAGATGGATTTCACTACTTCTTAGTATGGAGAAAAGTATCAGCCTAAACTGAAGTCCATTTTTCATTTAGCTATCATTGATGGTTAAAAGGTAAGTAATTAATTCTTCTGGTAAATAATCAAACCTTCTTTTATCTGAACTGAAGTATACAGGCAACATTTGGAAATTTAAAAAATGGTTATCAGGTCAACAAAGACTGAAAGATACATATATTATAACATGTCAATACAATTTTCTATTTTAAAGACCCGATCCTTGTATAACTAAGAGTAATTTTTACTAAAACACTTGACAAAGTTAACTCAAATAAATGTCATACCTTTTGAAAAGTATCTGCACTGACGAGTAATGCTTGCTCCAGTTCTCTTACTCTAAACTCCAGCTTCTCAATTTCTTCATTTCGCTCTTGTACATCTCTTTGAAGCTGCTCTTTTGACAGCAAAAGCTCACTGCACTTGTCTGTTTTTTCTTTCAGATTATTTGTTAACTGTTCAACCTGAAAACACAGGAAGCAAAAAGTATAATTTAAACTTTTTAGGGTGTTCACAGCTATAAAACACATCTATTTTCATTTCCAAAGAGGATTTTTAAATGTTACACTAATTTCATTTTTGATAAGAGTAGAAAATATTATCTCCAACCAAGGTGACATTTTTCTAAGTTGATAAAACTAGGTGGCACTAGTAAAAAAGTAGTATTTTTTACTCAATCTTTTCTTGAAATGTTCTTTCTCTTAGGACTAAGACTTTCTCCAGCTAGGAAAAGGGGAAAAACATATTTTGAGTAACAGTGAATTATCTAATGGCAAAACTACTCTAAGACCTAGTGACCTAAAAGGAGACAAAACTGTATAATACTTACTGACTTACTCTTATGTGAAGTAAGATAACCTTAAAAAAATAACTTTTATAGATTTCGACAATAGCTATTTGCAAAAGCTTTTTCATCAACACGTTCTAACCAGGCCAGAATGAAGATGCGTATGGGTGGGGAAAAGGATCTGGGCACTCTGTAAATTTCCCCTAAATGCCTTTGTCTTGGCTTTTCTACCCCCAATCTAATGATGAAGCGACTCAGGACTTAGGACTTAAGACTGACAAGCAGGACCTTTCACATCAGTGGCTATGCAACAGAAAACCACAGGAAGGATTAGTAAGGCCATTTATGAGATTATTTCTGAACAAGTGAGGAAAGAAAAGTTAATAAAAAAGACATGATGTAGTCAGAAATAAAGGAACGCTATCTTGCTTTGGTGGAATATTTTGAGGAAATTGTCCAACAAAGACAGTTATTCCTCAGCATGTTAAAAAAATGCAAGTATAACAGTAATTATAGGTTCAAGGATGACAGTAGTAAAGCTACTGAGGAGAAACTTTAGGTTGACCCAGATTTGGAGAAAGGTCAAAAGAAAAGGCAATAAAACAGATTCAATATGAGGAACTACTACCGTCTCATTTTAGAAACGAATAAACAAGAGATTTGAGAGGTTATGTGACTTGGTCATTGTCACATACTTAGTAAACAGCAGAAGCACGATCCAAACTGGGACTGCCTCACTTCAGAAACAATTTCTTTGTCATCATGACAAGCCACTGTTAGCAATTTATAGTCAGTCTTCCCTATGCACACAGCATTCAATTAGTAAATAAAGAATTCTATTTTTTTTTTACCAGTATCATTACTGTTATTTTGTTATACAGTATCATACTCAAACCATGTAGTAAATGTAATGGCATTTATTATCTTTATGCACATATTTGGTACTCTAACATGGAAGGTAAACCTTACTTTAAAAGTTTTTTTTGAATTTGTAACTCAATACAGATTCAGTATACTGAGAAAATACACAGTGAAAAGTTCTATGATGTGTGGAGTTCCAAATTCAAAAGATGGGTTCAAATCTCAACCTGATTTTTTCTCTTCCCAAGAGTGGTAATTTAGTATCGTGACGAGTGAGGGAAGTGCAGTTATCCATCACAGTATTTGACTCACAGGTAGTCAACAGGTTTCTTTTTGGATAAGTTACATGTCATATTTATTTCTGTGGTTTCATCAATGGCCTTGAGAACATTAATATCAGTTAACTTAGAATCACTTCATTAAAATATATTAATAAATTCATCAAGGTCCTTGGGTAAAAATACATGGCAGTTTTAGAATTTTAATTTAGGGACAAAGGAAAGTAAGCTGAACTGAGTTTTTATCTTATTAACTTTTCTTTCATATAATAACTCTAAGTAAAATATCTAAAATATTATCGTCTTGAGAAACTTTAATGGAGGTCTCCTTATCAATGAGTGAGAGACTGTTAGCGTCTTTGAATTTACTGAAACCTATTGCAGAATCAAGAAGTAGAAACTAAACTGTCCAAAACTCTGGAACACATTCTAGTTACTCTGACCCAAGACCTCATTTATGTTCTTCTATAAAGGTAAACACTGGCCTCTCATTAATTCTCCAACTAACTACACAGCAAGTATCACCAAGGATGCCTTATCCAGAAGTTTCTATACTACTCCAGACTTAATGAGTTAGAATTTGAAGGGTGGTTTCCAGAATGTGTATTTTAAATTTTCTTAGTTATTTGATAATCACTCAGGTATAGTATCTTTCAATCCAACTAAATCTTACTAAAATCTTCTCTTCCGAACTATCTTTTTCTCTTCTGTAAAATCGATGGGCATTTGGGAGTATATTCATTTCTGGAGCTTATGGCCATTAACCCTTGTTTTATTTAAAAAAAATTTTTTTTTTGTGGCACTGGGGTTCGAACTCACAACCTTGCGCCTGCCAGGGCAGGTGCTTAAGTCACTGAGCTGAACTCCCAGCCCTAGTTCTTTGAGGCAGGGTCGCACTATGTAACTCAGGCCAGTCTTGCGCTTGCGTTGTAGCCCAAGTGGGCCTCGAACTCACAATGCTCCTCCTACCTCAGCCTCCCGAGTGCTGGGATTAAAGGCATGCAACACCACGCCCGGCTTATCTTTGTTTTATTTTAAAATGACATTTATCCACTTTATTATAAGTGGATAAAGCGGTGTACTGATTAAACAAGAGTTCAAAAGAAAGCAGACGATATGGTTTACAGTATAACAAAATGTGTTTTCATAACTAACCATGGGCCAGTACTGCATTTAAACTAAATACAGTACTTCAAAGCATCCTGCACAAAGAATTATGCACATTTAGTTAATGATAAAGTATCTAGCTGTTTAATAAAATACTTCAAGAACTACAATCTAAATTTGAAAACTAAAGAACCAAGGTACTAAATAAATCACTTTATGGCACAAGACACCATAAACATCTATATAAACAGCAAGCAGATTTTTGTGCTAAAAGAACAGAAAAACAAATGACGTATAAAATTCAAGTATTAGGAATTTAGAAATGGTTGGCCAACTGAGGCCTAACAGTGGCCTGTGAGCATCAGATTCTTTTTTTTTTAATAAAAATGAAAACATCCCAAACATAGTAGCATATTTCTTTAGCAAAAATTTTTTCCTTTGATAGCTTAAAATCCTATTCATTCATTAAATTTGTGACAAATGTATTAATTTCTTTAAGTATTAATTCACCCTTCAGATGCTGATTCTACTGCATTTCCTTGTAATTTTTTTCCTCAATGAACCTTAGGCCTGTAACGGAGAAGACACTAAACATGCTAAGATAAATATTGGCCTTAGCTTTTATTCATAAATAAACTAATTATGGGCCAGTAATGCATTTTCAGTTCTAAAAAGACCTAGACACAAAATTCCTGCTCTAGAGAATTCCTGATTTTAATACAGTATCAAGCACTGATTCTGAACCACTATGAGCCTTCAATTCATCTTTCAAACTGTGCACAGATACTGATTTCCTCTGCAAATGCAAATAAAATCTTGTTATGCTCATCATGTTTTGAATACTCATAATGGGTACCTTAAATTTGTATGGACAAGAATTATAGTTTGCTTTCTAAAACTATGTCAAGTATTTTGTTTTCTCTTTCAGTTTTCTAATGTATCTCCCACAGTTCTGTCCAACGCACTGGCATTTTCTGTAACATTCTGTGATGGCTTTCTGTTATTCTTTACTGTTTCCTTGCCACTCATTCCTTCTTTCTATGGCCTGGTCATCTGAGCTTCTCATCTTTCAAACTTTCCTGGCTTCGTATCCACTGGGTGACTAATGTTAGCATGTCCTCAAAAGTTAGGTCGCCAATAAATATAACTCATCAGCATTTCTGATCAGTATTTCTTTAAGATTTGTTTTGAACTTCAGATCTTCACTGTAACAGTATTCTAAAAGAATAGTATCTTCAAAAAGAAGAAATAGTATCTTCAGAAAGAATCATTTCTTGAGGGTCTTTGTCATAAAACTGTTGTATTAAGAGACTGATAAAGAAATACATAATTTGAAAAAATGCGTAACTCTGCAAAGGTAGCTTCTATTGTATTGTCAATTCCCATCATGATATACACTGTTAAAATTATTTGGCATGGGACATCAGTTTATGCACAAAATGGTTAGATCAAGAAATTAAAATTGTGGTTTGATATTGAATTAAAATTTGTGACACATTAAATGTGAAAACTTAAAATGTAAATGATAAAGATACGTAAGTATTCATTGGTATGTCTGTTACATTTATCAAAAACACATTTAAGAATCAAACTATTTGAGTTTACAAGATGCTATCAAGTAAACTGCCATCTGTGATCCATAATCAATCCGTCTACATTTTTAACTCAAAGGCAATAATATAACATTAAGGAAATTTTAATTTTCCAAATGTACTAAGAAAAAATTATCAGAATTATCTTCCAGGTAATAAATACACTTGCATAATTCATTGCCACAAATTAACTCCCTACTTGTGAGCTAGCAGTCAACAACTGTATGACCATCTGTGATGGCACTGTCCATTCATAACCACTCTCTCCTCACCTGAGGTGTGTGAACAAAAAGGGACAAAAGAGTCAACCTGCACTGTTTCACTGACTCCTGGTGTTTTCATTGTATGTTTCACTTTTACAACCAAAATAAAAGTAGCAATTTTTCACTCTGAAAGGTAATTATATGTCCCTGTTAGCAGATATTAGCAACTTCCAACACAATCTCTAGGGATACTTTGTAGTTCTGAACTGTGCTTTAGAAAAACATTTCTTTGCCTACTGATTGGGACATCAATACATCAGTGCGAATTCTGTTAATAAAACAGCTTAAAGATTGAAGTGTGGGCTCAGTCTCAGCAGTCTGTACAGGATTTATTCCTATTCCATCATTGGTAATAACTGTACTTGTTGTGGAAACCTTAAATTCTTCTGTTGCAAACTCTAAGACTGCTGTGAAACATGTACTTTCAAGAACACTGAGTACTTTCAGCAGCTGTGGGTTCGACATCAGCGTGAATTTAAAGCAAACCTTTGACATGGTGCATCTGGCCTGGATAGACAGGTCACCCAACTAGGCTGAGTGCCCACTTTGACTATGTTTCCATATAAGGAAAAGGGACAAAGGGGGTGAAAAACTAGCAAAATGGAGACTGTTTAGGAGGCTACCACAACCATCAGGCAAACAGTGATGACAACGAAGGTGGAAAGAATACACAGATGGGAGCCGAGCGTGGTGGCGCACACCTTTAATCCCAGCACTTGGGACGCTGAGGTAGGAGGAGCGTTGTGAGTTCGAGGCCCGCTTGGGCTACAACTCAGCGCAAGGCCGGCCTGAGCTATGCAGTGCGACCCTGCCTCAAAAAACCAGGGTCGGGAGTTTGGCTCAGTGACTTAAGTGCCTGTCTGACAGGTGTGAGGTTGTGAGTTCAATCCCTGGTGCCGCAAAAAGAAAAAAGAAAAAAAAAAAGAATACACAGATGTAGAACAAATCTGACCTAGCAATGAGCCAAGAGGAGAGCTGAGGAAAGTCAGACCAAGGAAGAATTCTATGTTTTAGTGATGAACAGAAGATAAAGACTTTGAGATAAAGAAGAAACATTCTTTATTCTTGTCTTTCTTGGTAAAGGATCATCAGGAATCAAAGGCTTGCTTTTGGATGTGTTAATCTTGAGACATCAAAGAGGAAAACAGGCAGTTGAATATTCAAGTATGGAGCGCTATACAGATATCAGTAACAAAAGAACAACTGTGGAGTCCTTTTTATAGGACAGCCCAAGCAGTGAATGTATGCATAGAAGAAAAATTCATGGGGCACCCCATCATTTATTGTGGCCAAATAGAGGGAAAAAAAAGACTAGAGAAGATCAGTGGAGCAGGTATGTCCCAAGCCAAAGGAAAGAAGTGTTTTCACAAGAAGATTGTAATAAATGCCTCTGAATGGTTGAGTAGGATGAAGACAGAGAGGTGATTACTTAGACAGACACATGAGGCTCTAGGGAACTGACACAAAAACAGTTTAAATGGAGTAGACGGCATAAAACCCCAAGACAGAGGAGTCAGAACTTCACTGGAGTGGACCGAGAAGTGAGTGGGAAATGTAACAAAGAGTGAATATGGATAATTCCTTGCAACAGTTTTGTCGGAAATGGGAGTAAAGAAATGAGCAGGAAAGTTTATTTAACTGGTTAACACTAGAAGATACATGCAGATGAAAAACAGTTTCAAATTTCAATTCAAACAATTTCTTTTTCTTACAGTGCTAAGAATCTAACACTGGGCCTGGCTCACGCTGATTGTCTCACATTTGAGTAGTATCTGATTTTTAAGATTTATATACAACAAAAAGAACTCACTCCTAAATTTTTCATGAAATAAATCTTATTCTGTACACATGATACAAAGTAATGTGAGATAGACAATATCAATAAAGTTCTTACCTCTCTAGTTTGATGTTCGCTGACTGGCTGAAACCGAGGTACAACCTTAAGCTGCTGTTCCAGTTTCTGTATTTCCTGTTGGAATACATCTCTCTCATGTTCTCTATCAATGGCTTGCTCCTGAAGTTTAATAATAACAATGATAGTAACTGAAGAAACAATATTTATTAAACCTATTGTTTACGTTATTTCCCTTCTGTTAAAGATTAGTTCTGTCTGAAAATGAAGAACTGATGACCACAGAATACCCTGAACCACAAAGGTTTAAATTGGTTTTTGTTTTTGTTTTTTTGTATCAGGAATCAAACTTAGGGCCTCATGCTTGCCCGGCAGGCACTGTGCTGCTGCACTATAACCTTAGCCCCCACAAAGGTTTAAAAAGAAAATACTTTTTGTTTTTGGTATGTTATGTATCTCAGAAGGGCTCTTCAGCAAAAATTTAAGTATTTAAAAACTATTTGAAGTATATTTTTTAAAATCAAGTAATGTTAAATCAGAAGGAAAAAAATTCTTAAAATGACTTTACCTTTTTGCACAAAGGAAAAACTCCGCCACTAATCAAGTCATTAAATAAGGATAAAAATTGTTTCATTAGTTAATTTCTTAAATCCTAATCTAAGTTTCATACCTAACATTAGAAAATGTACAAGAATGTGACTCTGATCTGTAAAGAGAACATCAGACTTACATGAGATCCTAAACAAGAAAATCTGTGAGAGTCTGGAGGTTTAACATTGCTTTGGAGAAAGCCCTAATGGCATGATGCTGACTGCTCTAGTCCTGTTTCTAAGCTAACTCCTGTTAGCTATGTGCGCTTTTTTGCAGGGGGAAGCATGTAGCTGGTCAGCTCTCAGAACTGTCATTTGCTTTGGTACTAGTTAAATGAAAGACTAGGATATGCATAAGTCTGAATTTGGAAAAAGCAGTAGGGCTTATTCCAAGTTTCCTGTTCCACTTTTTTTGCTTTTGTATGTGTTGTGGATTGTACCCAGGACCCTATGCATGTACTTTACCATGGAGCTACACTCCTAGCTGTACTACTTCTAATTCTGATTGTTGTACAATATAAATTATTGGAATTTTTAATGAGAAAAGTACTCAAGCATCATAGAATGCAAATATGGGTGAAAACAGTCATTCAAGGGTCCTCGTAATTTAAAATTCGCAGCCTTGAACAGTAGTAAGTAGTATTCCTTTGAGAAAAATCAATATTCAAATTGAGAATACTTACATCTAAAAATTTTCTCATTTTTTCTAGCTGCTTTTCCAGTGCTTGGTTTTGCTGTCTTAAATCCATTAGTTCAGCATTTTTCTCTTGTTCCAGCTCTATAAACCTACTGACTTGTTCCTCAACATCTATTTCTAGAGCTTTCACTTGCTTTTGAAGGTCATCACGTACTTTTTCTGCTTGACACTGTACTTCAAGTTTTTCCTTCATTAGTTTTTCTGTCTCCTGTAGTAACTCTGTTTATAAATGTGAAAAAACACAAAGGCAAATCACAATTAATGATGTTATAATAATAAAGTCACCCATAACTATGTTTAAATTTTCCCTTCATAAAGACACTTATTTTAAATACACATTAAAAAGTATTATACAAGTATCAAGATTACTTCACATCTACCTAAATTAAGCGAGTATTAATTGATAGAGAATTAAGAAAAAAGTATGTTCTGTCATAAAAATTAATGTTTGTGTGAAAATAACACAGCAAACCAAAAAATCCACTTTCACTATTAGAGAAAGAACGAAGCCCAATTAAATTCAAGCACAGAAAAAAAACCTCATCATTTTCTTTACATCAGGCAAATTAATCCATTCTAAGCCCACAAAGTCATTTTATATGCATATATAGTATACAAATATCAAATACTATATTGCAACAGAATTCCCTGTTAGACTTACTCATCAGATCTGTACTCCTGAGATGCTTTCACATGCTCACATGTATGTGCACCCAGCGAAAACTGACATGCGTAAGGGGTAGAGTGGTTGGTGCTCAGGAGCAGACTATGGGTTTAAATTTTGACTCTGAGCCTTTTTTCCTATGTGTTTCCTATGTTAATATGACATTCTTCAGTTTTCTCAGACATAAAATGGGATAGTATTGTTGCCAATCTCTTAGAATGATTCTGGGATGAAATGAATTATGACATGTAAGGAATAGTGACTGGGATATGATAAACACTATGTAAATGATAATTACTGTTATTAATATAGTAATAGCATGTAGACGGCCAAACTAATCTTTTAATGAAAAAATTGGAAATAAAATAGCTCTAGAATCTTCATACTATACTAACTGATGTGTTTACACTGTACTCAGGACTAAGAATCTGAAGAAAACCCCTTTCTTTTTAAAACAATACTGTTACTGGATATAAAGGTAAATCAATCAGAAAGCCTGTTATTGAATTTCACTGAATCTTTTGCCACTTCTATCTTCCTGATTTTGAAGAAACATTGAAAAGTTACAGATGAGTTAAATCACTTAAAAAAACAAAGTTAAAAAGAAACATTGTTATTTTTAAGAAATCTTTTAAATGCTCTACAAAACTAGACACAACAAAATGACAGTTACTATGAAACTTAATTTCAAATGAAAATGTGTATTTTTATTGTGAAATAAGTTGTTTTCTTGTTAAAGAGAAAAACTGTAAGTACAAAACACAACAGCAAAACTGCAAAATTAGGGACATGTTAGTTGAAAATCCAAGGGTCACCTAAATTTTGAATTGTAAGTCTTCCACCCAAAAGCGGCCCATGCAACTGTACACACACACACACCTGCTCCAGGTGCTGCACCAACTGCAGCATCTACTAGTCCTATGAGAACAGAAAAACAGACACAACAAAAATATAATTATGTCATTTCTTATGTAATGCTTTATGCATACATGTATTAGAAGCAAAAGTTGAAATCACTGTTTATCACTATTAGTAATATTTGAGAAGTTCTGGTATTTCTTGCATATTTTGTATTTATGACATGTATTCATTCCACATAAAAATTCTAACCCTAAATCTGCTAAACAATTTGAGCACCAGAAAAAACTTCAGCATATTTCAAAAATGTATGCTGTAAATAAAATTAGAGACATTTATAATTACTGCATATGTAATATGAATAAAAATAAGAGGACATGATAAAGAAGATTTAAAGTTCCACTGTTTCAAAGACTGCTATCACTGAATAAGCTTTAACTTCAAGATATTTTTCTTTCTTTTTTTTTTTGGTACCAGGGATTGAACTCATGACCTTGCATTTGCCAGGCAGGAACTTGTGCCACTGAGCTATATCCCCAGCCCTTAACTTCAAGATAATTGATTCCTCAGTTAAGGAAAGATTAGTTTACTTGAAAATTTAAATATTATTTGATGCCTACTTAGATTAGACTAGATGTCAGCCTACTTCTAACAGCAACTAACCTTTTCAAACTATTCTGGCTTGGAGGCTCAAGGTCCCCTGATCTGCTTACTAATGGTACCCAATCACTGTTTCTAGTTATTCAACAATATAGTTTTTGCTGGCTCTTTGCTATTAAAAGAACTAAACCACATATAATTTGTAAAAGTATTCTGTCTTACTATTTGTAACTTTATCTCATGGCAGAAATTTAGGGATAAAGAAGTATTTTTTTTTTCTTCCCTAAACAGCTAATATCTGCCAAAAGTGAAAAAAAAAAAAAAATCCCCCTCCTAGAGATCCTGATTTCACATTTATTACTGACTAATAAAACTATCAGGTACCCTTTTACTTATAATTTTTCAAGTTCCTATGTAAAATACACAAAAATGGTTCTGAAAGGGGGAAAAAAGTTTAATATAAATAGAAGAACGTTTTATACAAAGTCTAAAAATACATACGTCTTTCAACTGGGCCTGCCTCTGCTTTCATAGCTTCCTTCTGTCTGGACAGTAATTCTCTTTCTTCCTGGATCTGCTGTTGCTCTGCTTCCAATTCTTGCAATCGATTACCTGCACATAACAACTCCTGTTCAAGGCGATCTATTATATCGGTTTTTTCTTGAATTTGCCTTTCAAAAAGAGTTTTTTCATCTGCATAACCATCAATGACACCTGTAAAATAAAATTATCAAGGAATGAAATTACTACCATTAGGTTTTAATATAAATAAAAGATGTATTATTAACAAAACTTAAGTCATTCTGACCTATTAAAAAAGTTTTGAATTTGCTGCAAGATTAAACTTTAATGATATGTTCAGTACTTTTTTTTCCTTGTTTATCACTGGGCATATATATAAAATTTCTCTAAACTTCTACTACTGTCCGTTACTACAGTAAGATACCATCTTATGCATGTGTAACTCACTATGAAACAGAAATAGATTCCTGAAAAGCTTAATGTCAATCAGATACTTCTGAATTGAAATCTAATTTTAAATACATTAGAGAAGGATGATACTTTAATTCTAGAAGGCCAACACCCTCAACAGTCTGAGAGAATACAAACAGCCTGAGGTGTTAGAGGCCAAAACTTACAGTCGCCATTTCAAGGTTCCTTAAATAGCAATTGTCTTACTATGGTCAGATGACTGTAAAAATTCACTACCATCCATTTCTGTATTTTTTATTTTTTTAAAATTTTTTATTTTATTTTATTTTATTTTTGCGGCACCGGGGATTGAATTCACAACCTCGCGCCTGCCAGGGCAGGTGCTTAAGGCACTGAGCCAAACTCCGGCCCTGGTTTTTGGAGGCAGGGTCGCACTATGTAGCTCAGGCCGGCCTTGCGCTCGCGTTGTAGCCCAAGCCGGCCTCGAACCCACAATGCTCCGCCTACCTCAGCCTCCCAAGTGCTGGGATTAAAGGTGTGCGCCACCACGCCCGGCTTCTTTTTCTGTATTTTTTAAAATTTTAAATATTCTCTGTAATTCTCTAAGTTCTTATAATACCATCTGTGTGTGTGCGTGTGGTTTTATAACTGCTTGGAGGAACTCTGAAGACAAACTACAACCACCTTTCAGTGGCTGCTCTAAGTTAAGAGTGTGTTTAAATCTGGCTGTACATTCACATCTCTATTTTAAGACTGAAATTTCTCCAATCTCAGTTGCCAAAGACAAGGTGCTCACCCTCAGCCTTACTGAGCTCCACAGCCAGCTGTTCTCTGGCCCTGGACTCCTCATGAAGGCGCTCTCGCAGTTCTTCTTGGCACTTAAGGAATTCTGTTGCTTCTTGTTTCTGTCTAAATGATTCACGCATCAACTCTGTCTGTGTGACTTTTGCATGTTCAAGCTAAGCCAGGAGGGAAAGAACACATGAAACATGATAAAGTGTTGGTAATACTTGTGTTGTTTTCAATTAAAGCTAAAAAAGGATTTAAAGTGAATAAACTATAGTCACTTAAATAGTTCTTATGCTTGTTAATATTAGCAGAAAGAATAAGTCACAGAAAATGAGTAGATTAGCTGTGTGTTACTTCTGCTAAGAAATACTCTAGTTTTATGAGACGAAAGAGTATGCTTCTTTGGGAAATAAACTACTAACTCAATGAATATGTATTTCATGATGCAAAGGGAAGTACAAAGTTAATGAAACCTAGCATCTTTGCATTTGCTGGAAATTTCTTGTAATATATGGCCTATGAGAAACTATTTATTTTATATTTAACACTTATTCATTGTGACTCCTACAATATTTACTGTACTTTGTGAGGGACTATTAATACATGATTAATACAACAGTACCAGTTTAAATTATATTTATAACCCATGGGCTTGATTTCTGTCCCTTTGTAAGGAAGTCTAAAGATTCTATATTCAGTTTATTTTCAAAATCTTATAAATGTGGAAGCATTTAAAACAGAGCCACCACAGAATGCTGTCATTTGCACAGGACTATATTCTTAAACAGTTTTTAAAATGGCAATACAGACTGGAAGCCAAAGGTTTCAATTAGGAGGCAAGTGGATCACTGTTACTGAATCCGTTGTATGAAATTACAGAAAAGCACTGTTTCTGCCTTAGTTATTTAGGGGCTCTGAATATCACCACCTGCTTACCTGTTTTTACTGTAAGTACATGGGAAATATTTGACCTCAAATGTGTCTAGTACTTAGTCCAAAAATTTTAAAACAAGTAATTGTATGTATTAACAAGCAAGTCTCATAAAAATTTATAAATTTATACATAAAGCACTGTGTACATCATGAAGGTATTATTGCCATGTTTTAAGCTAAAAATATGATCAAATATGTTCATGGCACTAAGTGCACTGGTTTTGTTAGTCTTTCAAAATATAAAGCATTCCCAATTAAGACATACGTAGGCCTGAATTACTGATAAAATGTTGTGTTTGATTTTATATGACAACTTTATTAAATATATTTTTGTGAAAACTAAAAATGATTGAATGTATTCAGACGGTAATCAATTATAAAATTTTGATAATAGTTAAGAGTGTTTTATTCTTTACTTTTGCTCTTCATAATCTAAGCAGTATTTACCATAACAAATGGATTTTGGAGTTACTAAAGCTTTTCATGGTCATTAAATCTATTTCCAAAATATCTAATATACAATTATTCTCATTTCCTTTGGAATTTATTTTAAAATAATACAAGGATAAATATATGACTCATAATAGAAATTTAAGCATAAATTTTAATTATAAATTATTTACTAAAATATCTATGCTACCTACAAAAGAATAAAACATAAAGTTTTACTTTCACTTGGCAAAAGTTTTTTTCCTTCAAATGTAGATAATACAATTAGTTTTTACTATAAAAGAAACAGGACCACAAAGTATGAAATAACCTGTATATTACTATTTTGATGAACTTAGTCACAACTTAAATATGTATTTTTACAGGTTTATCAATTTTTATTTTTTAAAAATTAATTTTATTGGTACATTCATCATAGGGGACTTGTACAACTTATATTTAAATGCTATAGCAATTGCTTCTACATACATATAAACTTTTTTCTGTATAAAATGGTTAACTAGTGAATACAGGAAACCTGAAAGAGTTCAAAGCTACAACTTCTGTGTTCTACTCCATGAGACCTACACCAGAGCTTTATAATACAATTAAACACCGAAACCATAATAAATTTGGTTTTATAAAACAAAAAACATTGAAGCAGTCAAATAGAAATACAGTTAATAAATGTTATTTATGACAGCAGATGCGATCCACAATTTACTTGGCTAAGAGTCCCCTTTCAAATTCTAATGTAACTACTTTAAGCCCTCCTCCCTCATCTTTCCCATTCAGTCAGGGTATGCTTTAGTCCTAATGTTTACAAAAGTATGAAATACATAAAAATTTCAAATTCAGTAATTTAAAAAATTACTTAGGAAACATTTAAAGTACCGGTATAGCTTTAGTGAACATTCTGTCACTTTAAAATGAAAACTGTAGGCAAGGTAACAAAACGATTCTGAAAACCATCTGGCTTGTTAAATATTAGCTAATAGGTATAGCGAAAGCCATGAAAGTCATAAAAAGTGCTGAGTAATTTGTGAATCATTCACAAACATAAACATCAAATGAACTCAGAAAACTGAATATGCAGGTGTCTTTATGCTAAGCACTCACCCTCTGCAGTTTTTATAAAAATATTTCACATTAAAAGCAGAAAAAGAGGTATTTCTCTACAGAATTAGTAGTCAACTTTTAAAAACAGAAAATAGGCTCCTTAGGGTGCTAAGAAAAATTTTAAATATATTTCTTTTTTCTTTATCTGGAACTACAGCCAATATGACATAGGATTTGTAAACATTTTCTGACTGGCTCAAAGACAATTCACTTAGCTGCTTTAGGTTATCACAATGCCTATTTTCTTAAATATCATTTTATTTGTATTTAGAAAAAAACATACAAAGGCAGGAATCTCAAGGACAAGCAGAATCTTTAAATAGCTGGCCTGGTATTGAAGAAATGTAATATCTCTTTCTGCTTTCTGGAATTAAAAATATAGCCAAGTTGGGGTTCTGAAATCAACTGTAATTTTAGCACTTGAATACAGCCAGGATGAATGAGTAGTAACATATCAAATAACAACAAAACAAGGTTCTATTCCATTTAACCTTACTAAAGATACTTAAATTTTCATTTCTTATTTTACTTAGTTTAAAAATAATTTTTATACTTACTGAATAAGGAGGGGTAGGCAGTGAAATTTTAGAAATCAGCTTTAATATGTGCCCATTTCTTTTATGAATAAAATGAAAAATAGAAGTATTAATAATTATTGAGTTATTTTCATCCAAATGTTCACATAGAGGAAAAGGATATGGCAAAGGTACTCGAGATTCAACCTCATAAATATCTTCATCTTGTTCTTCCAACCAAGAGCCACTGAGTTTGACAGTTGCCAAATAGGTCTTGTAAGAATCCATTCTAGAGGATGAAGCTGCCAGGTTTCCTTATTTGCTTAACCAGTTTCCCACTACACTAAAAGATTTTCAGTTTATCAATGTACTTTATAATGGTATAAAAATTTCTTTTTAGCACTACCAAACAAACATTAATTCATACGGCTGAACAATAAAAGAGATGAAAAAGTTCAGGAAAAAAAAATCTTACGAATCTACAAAATCTAGCTATCTATCAATCTTTATCCAAATACAATAAAAATAAAAAAGCAACAAAAATAAAAGAAAGTAAACAACAAGAAACCCATTGTCTTAAGTAGAATAATGAAATCCCTGAAGAATGAAAATATAAGTATCTAGCTGAGCAGTAAAACTGCTCGCGAATATCAAATATGCTGTGGTAATAAGTAAGCTTTCCAAGCAGATCCTGGCAGGGAGGGTCAGGTTTTAAATCTCCATAGCAGCAGTCTTGAGAAATGTTGCACCATTATTTCCCTAGCTCTGGCAGCTTCACCCCACTGAAAAGAAAAAGTGCTCTGAACTGAGAGCTATTCAAATAGCCTGGCCTGTTGAGCCGAAGGATTCCAGTCAGAGTCCCGAGAAAAAGGTCAGAACACTGGGTGTGGTTTCACGGCTTTACCTATAGATACACTGACAGGTGGAATGCGAATTAATACACCCACAAAAAAAGCCTGCTCAACAGGATCCAGGTTCCACGTCAGAGCTCTGAAAAGAGTGTTTAGACAAATTTACAATGTTTCTAAGATAAGCTGGTGTTTTTCCATCTCGCTAAAACACTGCTTTCATTTTAAAATGTGAAATAAAGATTGTTTGACCTTACCTTAGTAAGCACTTATTCAAGTATATCAAATAATCACAATTACTTCTTCATGATTAAATTAGAACTTTCTTTCGTATTTTCTGAGAAACAATACTTTAGGGCAGCCACTGTAACTAAATATAGATAGTTCAGCTATAACCTATTTTACACTGACTTGTTTATGGAATGCATGTTAGAGAAAAATATCTTTTAAAATCTGTGTTGTATATAAATAGCTGGTTACTATACTGCTTAAAGTAACCACCTAAACAGTAGGGTAGAAGTCCATATACAATAGCTAGCCTCTAGTAGTTCCAGAAACCCAAGGAATAAACTATCTCCTGAGAATTTTAAAAGATACATAACATTTATTTACTTATCAGAATCTTAAAAGATAAATAACATTCAATCATTCATTCACTCATTCATGTTGTATTGAGTCCAGGCACTCCTGAGCTACTACTTCAGCTACTTCTGGTATTTTAGTTTGAGACAGGGTCTTGTTAAACTGCCCAGGCTGGGCTCAAGCTTGAGAGTCTCCTCCCTCAACCTCCCAAGCTGCTTGGTGTAAAAGTAAGTGATATAACACATAGTTATAACTTACTTTCTAAAACTGAAAGATTCTCAGTAATGTAAATTGTTTTAAATTAAATTTCCTTTTTAATATCTTTTTTTTTTTTTTTTTTTACCAAGTAACTATCCCAAATGCAAAAAGCCGTGATCTAAATGGAAAAACTCATGCTAAAGAAAGCAGGTAACATCAACAACTATCTCTTTAATAGCCAATCTCACTATGTAAAGCTGTTTTGTGGACCTGGTAACTTAAATCCATTGCAACAAGCTAATAGTTAAGGCAGAAAAAAATGAAAATTTTCTGTAGAAAGTCCTGAGTGGGTGTTGAGAGATGGCTTGGTTTACTTATCCTTATCTTCCACATGAGCTGGTGTTTAAGAGGATGCTTTCTGAAGCAAAAATGCTTGGGTTCAATTTCTTCCTCTTTCACCTTACCTGTAAGTCTAGGCAAGTGACTTGTCTACGGGCTTCTGTGCCTCTCCCTGCATGTGCCTTCACTATCCTCTACCTACTCCAGTCTGTTTTTAACAAGATAGTCAAAGGCGTTAAACTGGAAAACGCTGTTTAAACAACAATGTTCTTTAAACAGCAAATGAACAAACAAACCTGCATGCATACAATGTAATATTCCTCATCTACAAAAAGCAACAAACTGAAGGAATTTAAAGTGCACTGGGATGGCAAAGAAGGCACACTTAAATGAAATATGATTTCATATGACACTTTGGAAAAAGCAAAACTGAAAGGAACAGAAGGAAACCACGATAGTGTTGGACATGGGCATCGGGGGGTAAAAGGAATGATTACAAAAGAGCAGTGATGGAACTTTGTGCGTTATGGTCATAGTGGCAGATAATGACTCTGCATCTGTAACTGAAAGAACTGTCCACATAAAGTGAAGTTTATCACATGCAATTTTAAAAATGCACAGAAATAGACACAGAGATAAAGGTTTACACACACACACACACACACACACACACACGCATTTGTTTTCAAGCTTTTCACTAAGAGGGCTTAGACTTATGACATCCTAGTATCAGCGAATATATTCAGCCCCAGAACTTGATTTTTTAATATTATTCTCCAGCAAAATGAACATGAGTTTCTTGGAGAATAAAGATGGGAATTGAAAACTATAAGATGGTCCTGGAGCATTTTACTGCACAAATACTGAAAAAGTAGCACTTCAAATGGGCACAAAAGCCAACCTGAAAAAGTTATCAATACCAAAACAGGAACAAAATATTATAGTATTAGGTTGTAACAGGCAAATAAAATACCCACACTGCGACTGATTAGGTAAATAAACGTGAGTTAAGGATACTCCACACAAATTCCAAATAAGTCAAGAAATGAGCAGTATTAGAAATCACCATTAGAATACCATAGTAATAATTACTTTATGAAAGACTCAGCAATGGATGCAAAGGTTAGTGAGTAAAAGTTGACGAAACAGAATATCTACATAATATCAAAGTACCTGCCCAAGATAGTTATTATTTCTAAAGTGAAAATAGTAATACTACAGACAAGACCCAGCAGATACTGCAAGAAGTCAGGATTAACACCACTAGTAAGAAGACTGAGTTCGTGTGACCCTTGACATGACACACTGAGAGCGGCACATAACTTTTGTGGTATCATAAAAAGGCACAGCCAGGCGTGGTGGCGCACGCCTTTAATCCTAGCACTCAGGAGGCTGAGGTAGGCGGAGCGTTGTCAGTTCGAGACTGGCTTGGGCTACAAGGTGAGCGCAAGGCCAGCCTGAGCTACATAGTGTGACCCTGCCTCAAAAAACTAGGGCTGGGAGGTTGGCTCAGTGGCTTAAGCGCCTGTCTGGCAGGCTCAAGGTTGTGAGTTCGATCTCCGGTGCTGCAAAAAAAAAAAAAAAAAAAAAGCACAGACTTTATATAATCATGAGAAAATATAGGGCAAATCTCAATTATTAACCTGCAGTACTCCCCCCACCACCTTGCCTGCCACTCCCTGAGCCACATCCCCAGTTATTTTTTACCTTGACAGGGTACATTAGTCACATTTCTATCTGGACAAAATATGGGACACCTACAAACGTAAATGAGGAAAGGTTTATTTGGTTCAAGTGTAACAAGAACAAACCAACAGATTCCAGTAGTATGTACAGCATTAGGCAGAAAGAACAGCATGCAAAAAAGCCCACCGTTGTAAAGATTATAATTCATTTGGAAAACTAAGTACTTCAATAAGGTTATCCAGTGAGGTACTGCAGTCCTGACTCTGATTCAGTCAGACTCCAGGATGCCTCTGCAACTGCAGCTAATTTTGTTTAAATGTGAAATTCGCTCTTTAGAGACGAGTTAACATAGCAGTCCTGAGACAGGTGATCTTTAAGAAGGTCTGCTTTGAGCTAGGTGTAGTGGTGCACACCTTTAATCCCAGCACTCAGGAGGCTGAGGCAGGAGGATCATTGTGAGTTTGAGATGAACCTGGGCTACAAAGTGAGTTCAAGGCCAGCCTGAACTGCATAGTGAGACCCTGCCTCAAAATATAGGGCTGGGGTTTAGCTCAGTGGTGTAAGCGTCTGCCTGGCAGGTGCGAGATTGTGAGTTTGATTCCCAGTACCAAACAAAACAAAACAAACAAACAAAAACAAAAACAAAAGGTCTCTTTTTGTTAAAGATTTCAGTGGGTTTGTTCTATGGTTATCTGGTTTGAAGGCAAATAACGTGTGACGGAAGAACCTGGCCAAGGAAAGCTGTTCAAACCATGCAGCCAGGAAACAGAGAGAGAAGGAAGAACTAGAGTGAGAAAACTATCTTTCAGAGTCATGCCTCTAGTAATTCACTTCCTTCAAGCGGACCTCATTTCCCATGATAGCACATTCAGCTATAAACTGAATGATGAGTCAATTCACTGATGAACACAGGGCCCCCACAGTCCAATTACCTTCCAAAAAAGCCCGACCTCCAAATACGTGTGACTTCGAGGGGCCACCACAGATCTAAACCACAACAGAGGGTCACACTAAGTTGCCTAGGCTGGCCTCAAAATGGCAATCCTCTTGCCTCAGCCTCCTTTGACCAGTACATTTTCAAGTGTCAAGGTAATAAAAGATAGACTACGGAGCTGTCAGAGACTTGAGAGTGTAAAAGAAGACAAACAATCAAGTGCCAAGTGGACTCTGGGAAAGTATCTTGGAACAGCAAAGGACGTTAAAAGAAAAATTAGTGAAATCTAAATGGCATGTAGTTAACAATGTTGTATCAGTTTTTATTTTATTTTTATAACTGTAGTATAGTTATATATGATGCTAACATTGGGGGAAGCTGGCTGAGTGGTACATGGGAATTCTGCAGTATTTTTACCACTTTTCTGTAAGTCTACAGTTATTTTATAATAAAAAGTTAAAAACTGGTCCTCATTACTCCACAGCAAGAGTTGAAGGTCTCCTGGCCTCGCTGCGACCTCTCTCATTACGCACCTTGCTCTGGCTGCACTGGCCCCTCTGTCAACCACACCTCATGGCCTTTGTACTTGCTGTCTGTCTGCCTGAACACTGTTCCTCATTTACCTACGTGGTACAGTCTCCCATATTTTCTTGAAGAATAGGTTTAAATTTCACATTATCAGAGCCCTTCCCTAATTTTCCTATATAAGACATTCCATTCCTCTACCATAACCTATCTTTCCTCTATTAATTTTTTCTTCAAAGTAGTTATCACCAACTGACATACTATGTATCTATTCATTATTGGCCTCTACTGTTAAACCAAAAGCTCCTGTGAGCAGGGACTTTGTCCATTTTGTTTATTGCTGTGTTTCCAATACATAGAATAACTGTCATGTAATAGTTACTACACTTTTGGCAAGATGGAGAGAAGACGAGTATCACAGCAATAACTTCTCATATGTTTGGAAGCTGCAGGCCAGAATATAACAACTTGATTAAAAGAATGAAGAGTAAAGTGTGCCCCTGGAACCCGGCAAGGATCTGAAGTGAGAACTGGAGCCCATGGGGAGAGCGAAGAGAGGGGCCACAACGCAGAAGAGGGAGGTGGCAAGCAGCGCTTCTTCCATGAACCCTGGCTTGTAGTGTGGGAGGGGCAGCTAGAACCTACAGAGGCTTGGTGACTGCCCAGAGGTCTCCACAGAGAAACACACTGGGGGATGCTATAGACTGCAGTGGCTGGTGAGTTATTGGTGTTGAGACCCACCCTGCAGGAGAGGGCAACTGAGTGCTAGCCATTATGGAAAGGGGACAAAAGAAATCAGAACTCTGAGCAGCTGTGAGTTGGCTCCATCTGGAGGCTCCCAGTTTCAGGATGAAGTGCAGTCAAGTTCCAGCTGCCAGGAGGTCAGGGAGCCAAGTTCAAGACAGCAGGAAGCATGCAAGGTGTTGTGGGATGAAAAAATTGGGCACCAGCCTCAGAGAAAGAACTTCAGTGGAACTGAAGGCCCAGGTTTGTTAGGATTATCCACCACTGCCAAAATTCTAATTGAACTGGTTTGCTGGGATCAGTCAATATGGATCTGGGTTCTGTCTGCTCCCTTTGTCAACCAGTGACAATAGAGATATAACCTGAGGTGGACCTTTTTTCTCTGCTTTAATTCCATTTTTATTAAAAATTTTTTTCCGTTTATTTCTCTATTTCTTGCTTGTTCTTATTTTTATATGACAGAGAACACTACTTCTAGTTTTTTGGGGGTTGTTTTGGCCTGTAGTTTCTGTTTCTTCTTTCTTTCCCTCCTATCTTCTTTACCAGTTCCTAAAGCTTCCTTTGTCCTCCAGCCTTGCTTCTAATCCCTTTCTCTTCTTTTACTTCTCTATTTTTTCCCCTATCCCCTTTGAAATTTTATCCTAAGGGTAAAATCACCATACTGAGGGGATATTCACTGTACGCAATTTTTTACATTTGTTTTAGATTTGGCTATATAACTACAAATCCTGTTCATAGGGTTAAAGGTAGCAAATTAATAGCTACCAGTTTGTTATTTTCTAGAGTGTGTTTGATGCTACTGTTATTACTGATTTTCTATTTTAGTCAAGGCAACAGTTGTTTTAATTAGTTGTTCTTCCTTGTATGACAAGAATGAGATTGCCTGAGGTAAAAAACAATAGTATAGGCCAGTGTCAAGGAACAAGAGCTAGGTCAAAGAGGCAGCAACTTTTCATCCATAATAAACTGAAGGGGTAGGATTTTACAAAGACTCAAAACCCAAAGCCCACCTATACCAGGAAAACATCTTGGAGAAACAGTCATTTCCTAAGGGCTCTCAATCCTAGTAATAAAACACCTATGGTAAACAATTCACAAGCATCAACGCAGGAATTAAAATTTTAAAAAAATGAGAAGACATGGAAGCAAGATACAATCTCAGACTTCCAGCTCACCAAAGGCAAATCCAGGGAGCAATGATATGGAACAACTTGAAAGCCATCCCCTTGGACACTTTAAGTGGTAACAGCAGAAGTAACAAAGCAAATGAATGAGACTCCAGAAAAAAATCAAATGAGAAAAAATTTCTCAACTTCAGAGATGATGACCATACTGATGGGCATGAATACTGACTCTAGAGAAGACAGAGATTAAATAAAATAGGAGTTTAGGAAAATGGTGAGAACCATAAATGCCCAACATAGAAAATAAACTAAACCCATGAAACAGATGTAATCAGGTATCAAGGAGATTATAAACTCAATTGAAAGCAGAACAAACTGAGGTGATGACAGAATATCAGATCTAGAAGATGAAAATCAGGATTCTGAAAGATTTCTTAGAACTAGCAAGGAACTGTGTGAAGGATTTCTCAGAAATAGCAAGGGACTATGAAAAATTAATCTAACAGACCCTACATGACACAAGGAAGAACAACGTAAGTTTGATCAGAGTCAATAAAAAACCAGGAGATATGGCAAACAACATAAAAACCTGTTCACAGAAGAAATCTCTGAAAACTCAAGCATGGAAAAACACTTTGACATACAGATAAATGAAGCATACAGACTTCCAATTAATCATAATCAAATCAAAACAAAACAAAACAAAATAAAATTCTATCCCAAGGTATGTTAATACTCAGGATGCCAGAAATTGAACACAAGAACAGATTATTAAAATCCATTACAGAAAATAAAGAAATCATCTATAAAGGAAAGCATATGAGAATCACAGCAGACTTCTCAAAACCTCAAGAGAAGGGGAGCTTGGAGCGAAGCTTCAAGAAAACCACCTCCAACCCACACTGACGTACTCCACAAAATTATCTTTAAGATATTTTTATGACAAATGACACCTGAAGAAATTCATGACAAATAAACCGGTACTCCAAAATGTTGTGAAGAACATTGCTATCTAGAAAAAGATAACAAAGACTACAACTCCATGAACCCCAACAGAATGAATCCACCAGGCAAGGCAGGTAATTAAACAGAGGAGAAAGAAAGGGAACTAATAACAGGAAAGTAACACAGCAAAGATAACTCAACACTTATCAGCTATAAACATCAATGTTAATGGTCTCCAGTAATCAAAAGAAAAAGACTGAGGGAAGAGATCAAGAATCTAGGTCCAACAATATGCTGAATATAAGAAACACATTTAACTAAAAAATCAATTCACAGACTGAAACTCAAAGAACGGGAAAAAATATTCCATTTGGGAAAAAACCAGGGGTAGTTGTTCGATTTGCAGACAAAGTGAATTACAACCTGGGACTGATCTAGAGACAAAGAAGGTCACTATATTCTTGTTAGGGAACAATCTAAGAGGCAGACATAACAATCATAAATATGGATGCACCAAATACCAGTGCACCTGATATATAAAACAAATACTAACAAACATAAAAAATCAAATAACCACTAATACAATTGTAATGGAGGACCTCAATAGCCTGCTGTCACAAATATATAGATCAACTAGACAAAAAAAAAAAAAATCAAAGAAATATCAGAGTTGAACCAAATTTTTCAACAAATGCACTTAACAGATGTCTACAGTGTTCCATTCCAAAACATCAGAATACACATTTTTTTCTCAGCTGTACATAGGATATTTCCCCAAACAGATGACATAATAACTCTTAGAACATGCTGAAGTAAGTGGAAAAGCATTGAAATTATTCCATGCATATTATCAGACTACAGTACAATTTAAAACTGGGAATCAATGGCAAAAGAAACCACAAAAAATTCATAAACATATTGAAATTTAGTAACACTCTCCTGAATAACAAATAGGTCACAGATGAAATTAAAGTAGAAATCGGACAGCTTCTGCAATTAAATGATAATGCCAATAAAACATACTGGAACTTATGGGACTTAGTGAAAGCAACTGTATGGGGGAAATTTATAGCAGGGAATACCCATATCAGAAAAACAGAATGAGTGCAAATAAATAACCTAATGTTGAACCTCAAGCTTCTAGAAAAAGAAGAGCAAGTCAAGCCCAAAGCTCATACAAGTGAGAAATTATAAAGGTTAGTGCAGAAATTAATGCAATGGAGACTAAGGAAGCAACACAAATAATCACTCAATGGAAGAGTTGGTTCTTTGGAAGATTAAATAAAATTGATAAACCCTCAACATACCTTATCAAAAAAAAAAAAAAAAAAAGGAAAGAAAAGACTCAAATCCATGCCATTAGGAATGAAAGGGTGAAACCACAATGAATCCTGCAGAAAACCAGAAGATCATTAATGTGTACGTCAAGTACTTTTATTCTAATAAGATGGAAAACATAGAAGTGGACAGGTTCCTAGATACATATAAATTACCAACGCTGATCAAGGAGATACAGAGTCTAAAAAACCCAATATCAGTCAATGAAATTGAAGACGTCATTAAAAACCAACCAACAATGAAAAACCCAGGTTCTAATGGAGTCACTCCTGAATTATTTATAATAATGCATGTACACTTCAAACTCTTTAATGAAACTGAAACAGAAGCAAGTATTACTCTCATACCAAATCCAAAGAAGGATCCGACCAAAAAAGAGAACCACAGGCCACTCTCCTTAATGAACACAGATGCAAAAATCCTCAATAACATACTGGCAAACAGAATGCAGCAAATCATCAAGAAGATTGTACACCATGATCACGTAGGATTCACCTGAGAGATGCAGGGATGGTTCAATATATGCAAACCAATAAATGTAATATACCATATTAACAGAGTCAAGGACAAAAACCACATGCTCATCTCAACAGATGCAGAAAAAGCATTTCACAAAAGTCAACACCCACTCATGACCAAAACAATCCAAAATTGGAATAGATGGTCTTTATCTTAATCTGAAAAAAGCCACCTGTGACAAACCAAAAGCCAACATCATACTAAATGGACAAAAACTGGAAACTTTCACTCTAAAATCAGAAACAAGACAAGGATGACCACTATCTCCACTCTTACTCAATATAGTTCTGAAAATACTAGGCAGAGCAATTAGACAAGAGAAAGAAATAAAAGGAATAAGGATAAGAAATGAAGTCAAATTATTACTCTTTGTGGATAACATGATACTCTACATAGGTGACTCCAAAAACTCCACAAAAAGACTTCCAGATTTAATAACCAAATTCAGTTTTGTATCTGGATACAAAGTTAACACTCAAAAATAGAAGCATTCCTGCACACAAATAAAAAATTCCCTGACAGGGAAACGAGGGAAACCACATCTTTCATAATAGCATCAAAACGAACAAAAAAACAAACCAACAAGGAAATACCTAGGAATCAATCTAGTGAAGGAAATGAAAGATCTTTACATTGAAAATTATAGTACTCTGAAAAAAAGGAGATTGAAGAGGATATCAGGAAATGGAAAGCTATCCCTTGTTCTTATTTTTTTTTATTTTGAAGAGAATAAAACCAAATGAAATAAAACAGAATAGATCAATCAAAACAAAACAATGAACATGGTACATGACTTCAAAAAAATATAAAAGGAAATCAAGAATGGCTACCATAATGCCTCTTGTTATCTTCAAAAATAACTGCCCATAACACCAAGCATAATAAAATCATACAAAATACTACAGAATAAAACCAAAAAACAAAACAAAACAAAACAATGGAAGCAATACAGGTCTTCAAAACAATCATTAAACAACAGTAGCTATCATAATGCCTCTTGTTATCTTCAAAGTAGTTGCCTATATCATCAGATACAATACAATCAAACAAAACAAAATAGAATAAAATCAATCAAAACAAAACAATGAAAGCAATACAGGGCTTCAATACAAGATAACAGGTGCTACCTTTTTCCTGTTTTGCTTTTTAAAATAAAAAATAAATTTTTTTAAAAAACACACAAAAAAAGATAATAGAAAATCAATACTGGCTACCATAATACATTTTATCTTTGAAATAGCTGTCCATGCCATCAAATATAATAAAATTAGACAAACTGAAGCAGAATAGGACCAAACTAAACAGAACAATGAAAACAATATGGGATTCAAATCACGATAACAGCTTAACAATGGCCACTGCCTTCCCTTTTTAGACACTTTCTTCCTTTTCACTTTTGTAATATATACTGTTCATTTTGGATCCCACTAACTTCTTTAGTTTTTTATACTAGGGAGACAACACGATATTCACCCATGTGTCTCTGAACCTTTTCATTGATGAGCATGATCTCAGGGTGTAACCATTTACCTACAAGTCTTGAGTTATCTTTCTTTATAGTTGAGTAGCTTTCCATTGGATAAAAACGCCCTATCTTTCTTGTTCTTTCTGCAGCTGTTGGGCAAGCTACCCCCACTTCTTTCTGGTTCCCTGTCACATACAGCATTGTTCTCTCTCCTCTGACTTTCAGTCTATGAACCCTCTTTCGAGTCAAATGTGTTTCTTGTATAAAGCATACTAATGGATCCTGTCTCCTGATCCACTCTGTCTGTGTTTCTTTTTAATGGTGAATTGAGGCCATCTACATTAATAGCTATGGCCAACATGCACTGCCTCATCTCTGCCATGCTATTTTCCTGCTGTTGGCTGCTTACTTTTCCTTTCCATTCAATTGTCTGCCCCATTCAGTGATCCCCCTCTGCTGCTGTTTGTAGAACCGTACTCTTTTTTATTTCTCTCTAGAATATCTTTCAGTGTTCTTTGTAGGGTTGGTTTGGTGGTCATGAATTCCTTCAGTTGTTCATCATAGAAGTATCTTGTTTCTCTGTTAATTTTGAACAATAGTTTTGCAGGGTACATCTATCTGGGTTGGAAGTTGCTTTCTTTCTTGAAATACTTCACTCCAAGCTCTTGCTGACTTGATGGTTTGTGTTGAGAATTCTGTCGTGATTCTGATGGGTTTTCCTTCATAGGTGATGTTTCTTTTCTCTAACAGCTTTTAATATTCTGTTCTTGTGTTGAATTACTGGGATCTTGATTACTATATGTCTGGGTATAGATTTATTTTGGTTATGGCTAGCTGGAGTTCTACATGCTTCACTTATCTGAATGTTACTTCCTTTTCCCAAGCTTGGGAGATTTTCTGATATTATTTCTGTAAATAGACTTTTAATGTGATTTGTGTTGATCCCTGATTTTTCACTCACACCTATTATTCTTAAATTATGTTTCTTTGGGTTGTCTTGCAGCCGCTGAATTATTATTTGCAGGTTCCTTGATTTTTAAGAGATCTACCCTTTCGCGATCACAAGCTGCAAACCTGGCTTCAAGGTTTGAAAGTCTATCGTTAGTTTCTTTCAAATGGTTTTGCCAGATTTTAATGGGAGTTTTTTTGGACATCTCCTTGAATCTGTTTCATGTATTCTAAATCTTTCTTATATTGTTCATTCAAGGTTTCCCTCATTTTCCTATACTCCTCCATTTTTTTTATCTATATCTTCTTTAGAGGTGCTTAGCAATTCATTATGTTTTTCATTTCTTCTTTTACCTGACATAGTATTTCTGTTCTAATTTCTTTTATAGCCTCATAAAGTTGCTTCTTTACTTCAGTTGCCAACACTTCAGAAATTTCAGGTGTGTGACTCCTGATCTCTTCTGTGTTTACAGCTCCTGGAATTGCTCTGCTTGGGTTGGAGGCCAGAGACTGCCTCTTGCTTCTTTGTCTTGACATATTCCTGGATTTTTCCAAACAAGTGTGGAGTGGGGTCCCAGGCACTTCCCACATTGGTGACAATTTCTCTGAAGCAAGACTGTTTGGTTGTTCTAGCCAGTGTTGGCTACAGGTGCACTGATTCAGGGCTGTCTGCTGCTTTTCCCAACCTGTGTTGGCTCCCTGACGGCTGGTAGAGTGCACGTGGGGACGGGGCTGGCTGCTGCCTCCTTGCTGGTTACCAGAGAGGATCTTCCCCAACAGCTGCCCAAGTGCACGCGGGGGCAGGATCTGCCACCTTGGGACCAAACTGGTCACTGGCAGGGAGGCCCCATGATGGCTGTTGCAGTGTGCACAGGAGCAGGGCTGGCCGCAGCATGTGGGCCTAGGCTGGTCACTGGCAGGGATCCTCCACTACAGCCCCTGGAGTATGCCCGGGGGTGGGGCTGGTTGGCGCCTCCAGACCAGGCTGGCTACTTGCAGGGAACCTCTGTGATGGCCGCTGGAATGTATGCGGGGTCAGGGCTTAGTCCAAGCGATTTCCACAAGTCTGCACCCAGCTAGAAGCTGCTGGAGGAAGCCCGCAGCAGTTCTGGTTCTGTGCTTGTCCAGTCCAATTCCAAAACGGCTCCAGGCCAATCATTCTCTCTCAGGAGGACTGAGTCCTCTGCACTCACTGCCAGCCAGTGCAGTCCTCTGCATCTGCTGCTCTCCTCCACCACTGTGTCTCTCTTTGCAGAGGCCTCTGCAGTTGCCAGCCGCCATAGTCACTTTGATCGTGCATCTCCAGATTCCAACAGCTTCTCTTGCACAATGGGTCTGGCTCCAGCTACCACCTTCTTCTTTGGTGAAGTTTTTCTTTCTACTCTCTCTGTGGGCTTCAATTCTCGCTTTAGATTCTTCCTGGGTCCAGAGGACCCACTTCCTTCCTTCTTGTCTTCCCCATAATGCTATATTCCAGCATCTGGACTGTATCTCTCAGACAGGCTGTTTACTCTGCTGCTTACTGTTCCACCATCTTCCTAGGAGCTCCCTTGTTCTTGGGTAGAAAGAATCAATATAGTGAAAATGGCCACACTTCTGAAGTTGTTATATAGATTTAAAGCAATTCCAATCAAAATACCAATAGCATAGCTCACAGAATTAGAGAAAACAATCCTAAAAATTAATTTGGAACAAGAAGAGACTTAGAATAGCAAAAGCAATTCTAGGGCACAAAGGTCAGTCAGGGGTATCACTATTCCTGATTTGAAATTATGCTCAAAGCTATAGTAACAAAAACAGCATGGTATTTGAAAAAAACCTGATGCAAGGATCAATGGAAGACAACAGAAGATACATAAACAATTTCAAACATACTTAGCTACTGCATTTTTGACAAAGGGGTCAAACACCTTCACTGGAAGAAACACATCCTGTAAAAAATTGTGCTTGGGAAAAAAAAAAACTGTGCTCAAAAAACTGGCTTTCCATATGTGAAGATTACAACTAGATACCTATCTCTCACATTGCACTAAATTAAAATTGAAGTAGATCAAAGATCTAAATATTAAAATAGAAATACTAAAGCTGCTGATAGATAGAATATATACAACTCTTGAAGAGACAGGTGTAGACAAAGACTTTATGAAGAAAACCTTGATTACACAGGAATCACAAAGAATCAACAACTGGAATCTATCTCATTAAAAACCTTTTGCAGAGCAACAGAAACTACCAACAGAAGAAGACAACCCACAGAGTGTGAAAAAATTTGCCAGCTATTCCTCAGATAAAGGGCTAATATCTAGAACATGTGAAGAACTCAAAAAAAATTAGAACCCCCAAATTTAAAGACCCAATTCAAAAATGGGCATCTGAAATGGAGACACTTCTCAGATGAAGAAATAGAAACAGCAAATAAATATATGAAAAATTGTTCAACATCACTTGTCATTTGAGAGATGCAAATTAAAACACTGAGATTCCACCTCACTTCATAAAGTATGGCTAGCATCAAGAAACCAACCATTAACAAACGTTGGTGGGCCCTGGGGAAAAAGGAACCCTTCTCCACTGTTGTTGGGAGTGTAGACTGGTGCAACCACTGTGGAAATCAGTGTACAGATGCCTCAAAAATCTAAAACTAGAGGTTCCATCCAACCCAGCTATTCCCCTTTTTGCTATCTTTCTGAAAGAATTAAAAAGCATCATACCACAGTGATACGTGCACACCATGTTTATAACAGCACAGCCTGTAATAGCTAAATCTTGGAAACTGCTCAAATGCCTATCAACTGGTAAATGGATAAAGATGATGTCATTTTTCATTCTTCTGCCACAAAGAAAGATAAACTTGAGGTATTTCTAGGTAAATGGATACATCTTGAGACCATCCTCAAGTGAAATAAATGACACTCATGTTTAAATATCACATGGTTTCCCTGGTGTGAGAAACTGAAAAGGCAAATAAAGACCAAAATGCTAACAGATATCATTATGGCTTGTGTTTACATGTCACCCCAAAGCCTCATGCAGTCATTAGGTGAGGCTTTTTCAGAGAGGGATGCATCTAGAACGTGTGATTGATTCATGGCACAATACTAGGGTTAAGGCTGCTACGACTAAGGGTGGCTGATTATTAAATCAATGCACTGAATGATTTGGCACTGCCCTAATCTTGGTATATATTATAAGAGACAGAAACAGGCTTTTCTTCTCTCTTGCTTGCTTTGCTCCCTTCTGCGTACCATGAACTGTTTCTCCTCTATGCTGCCTGTTGGTTATGACACCATGCCATGGAGCCAGCCAATTATGGACTGAAACTTCTACAAACTACAAGCTAAATAAACTTATACTCCTTTAGTTTTGGGTGTTGGTATTGCGTCTCAGCAATGAGAAAGTACCTAAGACAGATACTGTGAAATAGGAAGAAAATGTTCAAATGGGAAGGAAAAATAGTGGGGAAGAGAAAAGAAAAAAAGAGAAGGAAAAATGGGAACAAAGCTTTTGTAAATAAGGAGAGGAACAGGGAAAATATAAGAATCAAGATATAGCACATATATCATATTCCATTCAATGAATGTTAGTAATCATTAGATATATCTAAAATGTACCATAAAATTGATTTAAAAAATAGCTATTTAAAAATCTGCTGAATGAGTAACTTATCTCAAGCATTAAGTTCCACATTAAACTTTACATGGTCCATATTTTACCCTAAACTGCAGAGGGTGCTCTCTTCTTTGTGTTTAGAGTATTCTGTACAAAGCTATTGGCCTAACCTATTCTTTCATGATAAGAACAAAGATATCACCGTAATGCCTTGGAGCTCTCTCAAGGTTAAAGAGAATGTTCTATTATGAGGAAGAATCAAATGATGATACATTTAAGAGGAAAATAGAACACTAGTTATTTCACAAAGATACCAGACATTATGTTGTGTCAATCTGACAAAAATATTCATCAAGGTCAAAATTATGTAGTTATTTATGAGCATATGCTGCAGAAGTCATGGTTTTAAACATCAATCCATAGTTATGAATAACTGAACTACATTTAGCCTAAAAGAGGTTTCACAGAGCTTCTATTCCTTAAAATATAATTCACTTAAAAGTACCTCAGTTTTGTAATTTTTTTATCCCTAACATCCACAACTAATGCAACCTTTTATACAATAGGTACAAACAAAGGACTTCAAACTTAAGGCTGAGAAGCCAGGCGTGGTGGCACACGCCTTTAATCCCAGCACTCGGGAGGCTGAGGTAGGCGGAGCATTGTGAGTTCAAGGCCGGCTTGGGCTACAACTCTAGCCCAAGGCCGGCCTGAGATACATAGTGTGACCCTGCCTCAAAAAAACCAGGGATGGGAGTTCGGCTCAGTGCCTTAAGCGCCTGTCTGACAGGCGCGAGGTTGTGAGTTCAATCCCTGGTGCCGCCAAAAAAAAAAAAAAAAAAAAAAAATTAAGGCTGAGTAACATGAACACAATACTAACCACATCTAGGTTAGTGGTACTCAAACTTTACATCGCATCAGAATGACCTAAAGGACTTGTTAAAACACAGGTTTCTGGGTTATCAATACTCAGCAGATCTGGGGTAGGGTCTGAAAATTCACACTTGGAATAAGTCATCAAGTGATACGCATTGCTAGTTCTGGGGCTTTGCTCGGAAATGTCCCTGGCATGGTTACTGTTCTACATAAAGCTTCTGTTTTGTTCAGTGATATTTAAAGTTGAGCAATACAATTAAGGCTAAACAGCATGTTACTTTAGTATTTAACCAAAAATAATCTGGAAAATGCCACTGTCACAGTACTATACCAGAGTACCTGGTAATGTAAGCAATAGTTGTTACAAGTTATAAACTCAGCCTGGGGGTCTGAGTATAGAGACAGATCCCTCACACTTGACTGTTGGCAGTATTAATGATTATGGGGAAGTTTTTCTTTGATTCCCTGTAAGGACAAGCAGCCTGCAGGAACCACTGATCATGTGAGAGTTATTTACATTTTTTCATGGTGCTTATCAAAAGATAAATACTTTATTACATTAGTCAGGCTATCTACACTTTACAATGGTATAAATTAAAAGCAACAGGATTAACAGTGATAAGATGCTAAATCCCTTCTATAAGCCAGTGGCAGTTGTGGGCTGGGAGGAGAACCAAGAAGCCAATGCCCTCCTATGAGCCAGTGGCAGCCATGTGGGCCAGGAGGAAAACCAAAGAATCAACCCCCTTCCGTGAGCCAGTCAGCACGCAGGCTGGGAGACAAGAAGAGCCCAGTCCCCCGCCCCTGGAAGCAACTGGCTGATTCAGAGGAACACAGGCTGAGATGATAGCTACTGAAATAAAAACACAACTTAATGCTTGTATTGTTTGACTGACTTTGCAGATCTGAAGCCGGTAGTCTGAGCATCTATTTAGAGGATAATAATATGCAATATAGCAACTACAGGGGATTTCCTTCTGTTTTGTTTTTGAAATTCAATATTGTTCTGCTTTGTTTGGTTCTGTTTTGTTTTATTTTATTCCCTTTAAAATAATTTTTAAAAAACTTTAAAAAAAAGCTGCCAATGTACTTCAGAGCAATAGCCCTAGGTTCAATCCCGCTCCCCCCAAAATTGTTTAAAATCATTTGTATGTTAAAATAACAGTATCTTTAACATACTGGGCTAAACAATTACTAAAATTAGTTTTACCTGTAAAAAAAGAAAAAAAAAAAAAAGACCAGTGATCAATATCCAGGTCAAAGGTATTTAATCATGGGCCAAAAAAGTAGTAACAGTTGTTTTCATGGTGTAAAAAGACACAAAGCACAAAAATTCCTAATATAGCTGAAATAAAGAAAAATCCAAAACTAAAATTTTAAAAAAGATCCTGTAGAAATTTAGTAGAGTCATTTCTAGTATATGAAGAGTCCCTGGATAAAATGGGGAAATATGATGCATAAACATTCAAGCTTTAAGACTGCTAAACAGGGAACAATGAAAACATCAGAATTAACTCAGTTGACTTGCATACTGTAAAAGTAGTTTATATGGCCAAGCCAGAAATTAGGATAATTAGAAAAACCAAAAAAAAAGTAAACCTTGGTAGAAAATGTGTACTTTCTTTCATTAGATATAGAATCTTACCTTGTGACACAGCATTTATTTTTTGAGTTTCAAGTATACTGAACCTCAGGTTGAAGAAAAAGCAAGCAATAATTCTTTGATCCAAGAGTATAATTTAATGCCTAGTTAATAAGACAAATGAATCTGGGTTTTTGTTTGGTTTTGGTGTTTTAAAAATTTTTTCTTTGTGGTATTGGTAGAGAGTGCTAAGCTCCACATCCCATTTTTTTTTTAAAAAACAAATTTTAACTTTGCAACCAGATCTCTCTAAGTAGTCCAGGATGGCCTCAAACTTCAAATTCACTGGCTTCAGCCTTCTGATTGGTGTCCCCACGTATCACCATGCCCAGTTGGAGCTTGTTTTTACTGGTGTCATTTTCTTACTAGTATTTAGGATGTTAGTAATGAAAAACACCTCTTTAGGACTATAATGGAAGAGGGGCCACCACTGCTGTTTGTACTAATCGACAGACATTCTTTCAACTGGGTAAATATAAAAATGTTCCAGTTTTTAAGAATATTACAAGTCTTTTAGTTGCCTGTGATGTTGAAGGAGATTTCAAGTTACAACAGCCAAAGTGCTCAATAATTTGTACATGCTGTGAATGAAAGCTCCAGAAAAACAAGGACAGGATAGCAATTTCTTTTCTCATCTAACTATATGTTATATCATCAGAATTTTCTATGGAAATATATCTAGCCAATCAAGTTACAGCCTAGAAATGTAGCAGCAGATACATATTTCCCTGGCTGATTAATGAATTCTCACTACAATGTGGTAATTCTGAATTCTTTTGCTCTTCAACGTATCATTCATGTTCTACCCCAGAACAGGATTTTGACTGTTTACAAAATAAACAATCTTTCTTGTTTCTTAATTTTAAAATTGTATTTAGAAGAATAAACCTGGGGAAAATTCTGGTTAAACACTGTATCTGAAGACTACATGGAAGACAAATATTTAACTGGATATCTATGTTGTTTTGATAATGCCTTCTTCATTGAATCTCAGTAACAAGTTACCAAGAAAAAAAGTTGATAATGATACTAGCCAAAATAATAGGTAGTTAATAAATCATTTTCAGTATCATTTACTCAATAAACAACCTAGAATCAATAACTTAACCCTTAAAGTAAATGAATCTGGTATTAAAATGCAAAATATTTAACTATTTGTCACGGGTGCTACAACCACTAGACACTGCTATTGCAGAAACATGCTATACTGAATAATTTTGTAGAGAAAAAAAGGAGCATTAAAGAAAGCTAGATAGCTGAAACAGTAAAAGATCTGAGATACCCTTTCAACTTTTCAATTTATTTCAAATACATCTGGGTCTTAGATGCTCTGAATAAAAATATTAATGAAACTGTTAAAACTTGCCCTGTAGCTGATAATAATGAAACACTGATTTAACACAATAACTTGATCTGACACTTAAGAATTTAAAAAATAAGTAATTTCATTTCAAAAGCTTAAATAATTTAAAAAATTTGTATTCAAAATTTAAGACACAGTGATCACATGTGGTATAAAAATTTCATAGGCATAGAGAACTTCAATATAAGATCTAAATGCCATGGTTTTAAGTTTCTTTAAAAATAGTATTTTAATGTTCCACATTAATGTCCTACCAAGAAATAGTTTGTAGAGTGAAATGACCTATTTATATTTGCAAAATGGGTGTAAAACTCAAAAGAACCGCAAGTTTGATTTGTTATACTGTAATAGGTGCACACTATATCATACTAGAGCATATAATTTTAGAGATTCTTTAAATAATATATTTTAATGGAACATTTTATGTAACAGTGAAGTTAAATATCTCTTTTCGTATAAAAAGTAATGTGTAACAATCTAGATAATTTGAATATTAAAACAACACTGTGACAGCACGTGTCTAGATGTTTTCCAAAAGCCTTATGCAGTCACAGGTGGCACTTTTTTAGAGGTGGCTGGATCTAGGGTGTGCAATGCTGAGATTAAGGGTGTGTGATAGTCCACTGATTGGTCTGGCATCAGTGTGGATAATGGGAAGGCCCAGCCTGGGTTTGAATGCTACCCGCTCCAAGGGCACGTAACATGCATGGATCTAAAGGGAATGAAGGCCGGCTAGCTGCTGCTGCTTCCTCCCTACTTCCCTACTTTATTATCCCCATGCCTTCTACCCATCGCGAACTATTTCTCCTCTGTGATGCCCCTCTGTCATGCCACTCTGCCTTGGAATCAGCCAACTATAAAGTGCAACCTCCACAAAATGTGAGTCAAATAAACCTTTTCTCCTTTAACTCTGGGTGTTGGGTAGTTTGTCTTAGCAATAAGGGAAGTAAGTAAGAAAAACACTGAATTTTTGAAGTGGAACAGCCCATTAGTACATTACATGACATGAAAAGAAGATCAGCACCAATTGTCATAAACACAACTAACTGAATTTCTGTGGGACAGCAGACAGAAACATTTAACCACCCCATGGTTTAAGAAAATCTGCTTCAAACTCAGTAGATACTTGAAAGTTAAGGAGGTTACCTGACTACTTGTTTCACTTATTGCTTCTAGAAGTTTTTCAACTGCTGCTTGTAGTCGAGAGCTAATGTTCAGCATAAGTTCTTCATTCTCTGGATCTATCTCAGTTCCCGCAAAACCACTCCTTACAAGTCGTTGTGACAGGTCTGTTCCTTCCTCGGTTACTTTTGACCACATGCTACTGTCATTCCTTGGCATGTCACTTCCAGGATAAGAGGGTATGGATTCATCTGTAACTAGAATAACAGTTATATTAAAGGCACCAACCAGTTTTAATTAATCATTATAATGCTTTAAAGGTACAAAATCAACCTTAATTAAAATTTGCAATTATTAAAATTGTAAGGTCTTTTAGTAACAGCATTGCAACAAAACAAGTAAAATATGTAAATATACAATGTAATACTACTGAGTAACCAAGTAAAAAGGAATGAGAAGGATAATGCTATGCTAATAAGACTACAAAAATTAATATTTGGGTATTTATTTTTTTTAATGAAACTGTTTTGAGGGTGCTGGGGACCAAAAGCAGGCTGGCAACTAAGCTGTACTCCCAGCCGGATAGAAACATTTTTTTTTTCTTATTTTTTTAAGACAGGGTTTCATTATGTAGTCCAGGATGGCCCTGAACTCACTATGTAGCCCAGGCTAGCTTCAAACTCACAGCTATCCTCCTGCCTCAGCCTCCCAAGTACTGGGATAACAGTCCTGATAAAAACTTTTAAGACAAGTTTTAATAGATACTTAACATGTTCACCACGTAGTTCGTTAAGTAATGGGACATACAGGTGACAAGATCTGGTTCCTATCCTCAAGGACTTCATAGTGTAATGAGAACACAAACACATAAGTATACAGAAAAAACCCTATGAGATGTTCCAGGTACAGAGAGAGAAACAGAGTAAAGGCTTGTATTTGTCTGGAGAAGACTTTTTGACTCTTAAGCTCTCCTGTGGGCAGCATCACTTGCTTGAGCTACACAGTAAAAGAGGAAAGATAAATATGCAGCTTGCTATGTTTGTAAGAGGTGCACTGGTAAGGGATTAGACTAACGAGCAGTTCTAATTTAATTATGGACACTGTTTTCCCTACTATAAACACTATATGATTTTCTACACAGGAAAATTGAATTTATATGGGCAGAAGATTAGTTTTGCAAGTGCTTTCCCTAAATAAAGTAAAAATATAGATTACTCATCTCTGCCCTCTAATGCAATCATCATCAATGGTAGCATGCCACAACCCAACCAGAAAATTTCCCAAAGATGAATTATCTGTTCTTTTATTACATAGTACATACTAGTTATCAGTAAATATACAAAGTTAACAAAGCAGAGGAAGTTTTAATGTCCAAGGTACTTATATTAAATATTCAGTTTGAGTCTTCCAGCTAGAATAAGAGCTATTAGGACTCACCTTGGCAAAGAAACTGGTACACAAAGAATTCTTGCAACCTCATATAATGATGATGTCAGACACGGCTTCAGGTAAAAGATTTGACTCTCAATCTAACAAAGGAAGCCAAAAATCTATACTCTGAAAATTACTACACTCTGAAAAAGGTGACCAAAGAGGATATAAAATGGAAAAATATCCCTTGCTCAAGGAAGCAACACAGTGAAAATAGTATACTCCCAAAATTGTTATACAGATTTAATGCAATCTCCATCAAACTACCATTAGCATACCTAACAGAACTAGAGAAAACATTCCTAAAATTCATTTGGAAATAGAAGTAGGCCCAGAAGGGCCAAGGGTTTAGCTCAGTGGCTTAAGCACTTGCCTGGTAAGCACAAGGTCATGAGTTCAACCCCAGGTACAAAAAAAAAAAAAAAAAAAAAAAAAAGAGACCTAGAATAGCAATTCTGGGCAACAAAGGCAAGGAAGGGGGAGGGGGCATCGCAATTCCTAACTTGAAATTATACTACAAAGCTACTGTGATAAAAATTAGCATGGTACTGGTAAAATAAATAAATAAATAAATAAATAAATAGACCTGAAGATCTGTGGAACAGATTGGGAGATGCAGACACAACTCCAAACACACTCAGCCACCAAACACATTCACTGGAAGAAAGATAGTCTCTCTAATAAATGGTGATGGAAAAACTGGCTTTCCACATGCCGAAGACTAAAACTAGACCTATGTCTATAACCAGGCACTAAACTAAAATCAAAATGAATCAAAGATCTAAATATTAAAACAGAAATACTCAATCTACTGGAAGACAAAAGTAGGTAGAAATCTTGAAGACACAGGTGTAGGCACAGAGCTCATGAGCAAAACCCAGATCACACGGGAAATACTTAGAACAACTGAGATCTCATCTTACTAGAATGTATAAGAATTGAAAAAAAAAATCAGACCCAAGTTCAACGACCCAATCCAAATATGGGCATCTAAGATAAATACACACTTCTCAGAAGAAGAAATACAAAGAGCAAATAAATGAAAAAATGTCCAACATCATTGGTCATTGGAGAAATGCAAATTAAAACAATACTGATATTCTATCTCACTCCAGAAAGAAATGGTTATAATCAAGAAATCAACCAACAACAAATGCTGGAGGAGCTGTGGAGAAAAAGAAGCCTTCCCCACTGTTGGTGGGAGTGTAGACTGGTGCAACCACTGTGGAAATCAGTGTGGTGATTCCTCAAAAAACTAGGACTAGAGGTCCCATTAGACCCAGCTATTCTCCTTCTGGGTATCTTCTGGAAGAATTAAAAACATCATACCACAGTGAAACATGAGCACCCATGTTTACAGCAGCACAATTTGTTAATAGCTAACTCTTAGAAACAACCCAAATGCACATCAACCAAGGAGTAGATAAAAAAGGTGTGGTCTTTTTATATAACAGAATGCTACTCAGTTACAAAGAAGGATAAACTTGAGGCATTTATATAGGTAAACGGATGCAACCTGAAACCATACTCATAAGTGAAATAAATCAGACTCACACGTGTAAACGTTGTACTGTCTCCCTGGTATGAGACACTGAAAGTTACTAAGGTCCAAAATGTGAAATGGGATATTGTGAAATGGGAAGAAATTATTTAAAAGGAGAAAGGTACTAGAATGGGGGAAAGGAAGGAAGGAAAAAGGAAAAAAAATGCAAGTTAGTTATATTACTTGTGTCTCAGTTCATTGAAAAGAAAGGTTTGTGCTAATACATTTGGAGAATTTTTTATGCTCATATGTTGCACTCTGAGTAATTACTTTAAAAATAACAATACTCAATGTATTAACTACTGCTACTCTATTATTTCGTTATAAAATTTTATTTTACTTTTTTTCCATAAAATTTCTTAAAATTCAGACAATTCAACATGTACTGAACACTTCTTTTGTACAAGTCACTAGCTGAAGAGTTGAAAACTGCATGGGATATGATTTTAAATGTTTGCCATTACATATAAATTTATTTAATTCTAGTTGTTAGTCTAACAGGTGACACAATTTTTGTTTTGTATTCCTATTATTCACATAAAAATCCAACTACACAAGTATTTACTTATATTATTTCATGTGCTCAAACCTAAACACCTTGACAATTGGTACTAAAACATAATAAATATTGCAGTTCAAAGTGATCTCAGAACTGTTACAAAGTACAGTATAATATATAGTATAACTTTAGTAAATCAAGTTACTATAGTCTAGAAAATATTTTGAAGGAGCTATGGAAGCAAGAAATACTAATAGTTTTTCGTTGCAGCTTAAGCTGAAAACACCTATGGTCACATAGCATCTTTAAGGAATTAATGCACTCAAGTGACGTTTTCTTTCTCATGGTCCAGAGATTATGACAAATCTGAGGCAAAGAGAAAAGTCTGATACAGTGGAAACTCTAGATTACATGGGGCAGAAGTACATGGGAAAAAGGGGATAAAGTAGAGGAAAGAACTAAAAGAAGGTAACTACAAAGTAGGCTGAAGCCAACTGGTGAATGGTATGAGATTTATGGAAACTTTGGGGTTTTGCTATGAGCAATGGAAAAGAGTAAGTCATTATTTTTACCAGGAAGACAATGTCAGATCTATGAATCAGGAGGCAAACTATAACAATAGAAGAAAAGACTGGTTACAAAGCTATTTCAATAACCCAGATTATATGTGATGAAGACATGAAATAAGGTCCTTGGGTTGGAAGTGGGTTGGCAAGATATAGGAGCTGGAAGAATGAGGGCAGGAAGTAAAAGATGATTTCAGGTTTTCAGCTTAAATACTTCTTCAATGATAAGCATAATTAAGAAAAATACAACAAAAATCAGAAGAAAGTATATACGGTAGGCATGAAAAATGGCTAGTCCAAAGTGTTAACTGGATATGTGCAGATGTGTAAACTGCTGGAAACCTGGGTCGACAGACTTAAGAGTCATTTGTAAAAAGATGAGAAAAAAAACAATGGAAGGGGACACATTTGTTTTAGGAATAATACTTAGAGAATAAAAACAAAATTGAAACACCTATAAATCATAAGTAACAAAAGAAGCTGAATTGAAAAGATTGGAAATAGGAGAGAGATATTCCAAGAGACCGGAAAAAGGTTCAAAAGTAAAGACTTCGATGACATGATGTGCCTAGAAAGATAGTCAAGTACTCAGAAGATGCTATGGATTTGAGGATCCGGAGGTCAGTGTGCTCTGAGAGAATCTTAGAAAATACAGCTGTTGAGTACACAAGTGAGTCCAGTTTCTTATTAAATGTGCCAAATTTGGAGGTGACCATTCCATTATGCAGACATAAAGGAAATTTTCTTTCAACACAACCTGGGGAGTTCATTTTTATGAACTACTCTAATATTTACTGGAGTTGAAGTGACTTTACACTGGCTCAAAAATTTCCTATCAATTTCATAAAGCAGTTTACTCTTATGAATAAGCAAACATCAGCAAATAAATTATTGGCTTTATGACTGTTGACAATCTAAACAAGTACAGACTTGAAGGTAAAAAATAGATTACAAGTGTTACAATAAAAAAATCATACATAAAAACCTGAAAAGCAAAGTCACTTTGTAAGCAGATAGATTAAATTTATTATGTTAAACAAGATATAAAAAGAAACATTTCAAAAGTATATTTTAGCTTTTATGACAATACTTCCACTAAAAATAAGGGGGAAAAAATGAAGGCCTGCCAAAAAGTCTTACATATACAGTACATTTTCAATATTTTTTGTTTTAAATTTTGAGTATTTTAAAGCCAGTATTTTCCATCATTTTAAAAACTGAACATTTTAAATCATAAATTCTACTAATAAAAGAGAGTCTCGAAATGGAAAATGGATCTGATACATGCCCTTCAATAATATCTGGGGTTATCCTAATTTTATTAATAAGATCAAGATACCACCACTAAAAATAAAACCAGGAAGGTTGAGTTAAATGGAAGGTACACAGTTGTAGCCAATGATGCTGACACTAGCAAAATTATCTGTCCTGTAATATTCTAAACACTGTAATTTTTTTGTTTGTTTGTTTTTTGTCTTTTTGAGCCAGGGTCTTGCCATGCAGTTCAGGCTGGCCTTGAGTTTTGTAGCCCAGGCTGGTCTCGAACTTCCAAAGATCCTCCTACCTCAGCCTCTCAAGTGCTGGAATTACAGGCATGTGCCACCGTGCCTGGCTCAACACTGTAATTTTTAACTGTGGATTGTTTTATGTGTATCATAATACTGTTCTTTCTTAATCCGTCAACAGTCAAATAAAACTTTAAAGAACTTTATACAAACATGCACACATACACACAAAACACATAATTCCTAGATAATAAATGCTTATAGAAGTGAACTGTAAAATCGCTTATAACTGAAAAACCATTATTGGGTATTTTTAAATGTGTAGAGATGTTTCATCTACATACGAAGATTTAGATATAACTACAAGAAAAGTAGGTGAGTTGATGAAATGTCCTATTAGGTATTGAGACCCTAACCAAGAGTGAAATTAATTTGAAAATATCTTACCAAGTTTGAAAAGAGTGAATCTGAAAGGAAAGTTTAGCTGGGTGTGATGGCACATGCCTTTAATCCCAGCACTCAGGAGGCTGAGGCAGGAGGATCCTTGTGAGTTTGAGATCAGCCTAGGCTACAAAGTGAGTTCAATGCCAGCCTGAACTACACAGTGAGACCCTGTCTCAAAAAATAAGGCCGGGGATTTAGCTCAGTGGCCTAAGCACCTGCCTGGTAGGCACAAGGTTGAGTTCGATTCCTGGTACCAAAAAAAACCAAAAAAACAAAAAAAAAAAAAAAAAAGGAAGGAAGGTTTAAAATTCAGTATTATTTCTGATCTTATGTTACTAAAAGCAGTTTTTAAAAGTATCTTTGCACTCAAGTAAGGTGTTTCTAACTCTAAATTGAGCATTTTTTTTTTGTACTTAGAAACACACTTCTGGCCAAGCTGTAATTAGGCAAACCTTCAGTAATGGGAAGTTTTTTCTCATTTCTTGACATTAAGCTTAACAAACAAAAAGCTTGCAAAAATTATACAAACATTTCCAAAGATCTGTCTCTTCCTGAAGAGAAGAGTTTGGGTGAGGAATAGGAATGAAAAATAGGTTTGACTTTCTACTTCAAGAATTAAGGCCCCATCTTTCTGCATCTGACAAAAAGTTTCTCCTCACGAATTTCTTAATTTCTTCTCCAGTAAGAAATAGGAAATTAAAAAAAAGAAGAGATATTGGAAGACAGCAAAGAAACTGAAGACTCTGATCTACTCAGCTACAGAAAGACAGAATTAGGAAGACGGTTACATTGTATTAGGACCTAGTATCTGGAACCTCACATATTGTCATATTTCAAACCACTTTTCCAAAAGGAAGAAAAGGATCTAGCAGAAGATAGTCCAAAAAATAAAAACAAGACTTGGGTTTCTTAAAAGGGTTTTCTTCAGTTGTTGGATTCCTAAGAGCTCTTTATTTTATAAGGTAGTCACAGAAGTCCTGAGTAAAGATGCACAATATTTCTTTAGTAAGTAGAGAAACGAAATGGCCTTCTGGTTTACCTAGTATGGTCATGCATATGTATGATGACAATCCTAAGGTACTGACTTCCAATTGCTACACAATGATGGTGTTTTGAAAAGTGGCTTTAATGTATTTGTGTTTAGAAGTCAATTGGTTGGAAAACACATACTTCACTATCCTCTTATCCATATTTTCCACACACAGAAAAGTGCCTTAACTCAGCAAGATTTGTTGAAGATGACTACTTAAATATCACATGAAACTAGTACCTCTTGTGTGTTCCTCTTGGACACATGATTTTACTACTGATGCCTCTGCTTCTGACCTCCAAATCAGGTTGCTAGATGATTGGCCTTTACATGATCTATCTAGAATTCCAAGGACATGGCGACCAATTGTCTCTTCAGCAGCTGCTGTTGTCTTTACGACTTCTAAGAGGATCTTTAAGAGTCTGTTATTAGCTTTCTGGAGTGCATACCTGAACAGACAAGAATCATTAAAATGTTTGATGTTTTAAAAGTATATACTTCATTAATATCGCACAAAAAATGCACTATAAAATACTGTACGTCACTGGAAAAATATATATAATACTATGCAATAGCACTTTCAGTGAAGTACTTCTTGTTTCTGATTTAATTTGAAATTACATTGTAAAATGATTTGTTTTCTTCTAAAAATTTTAACCAGATTAATTATAACATTTAAAAAAATGTTTTATTGACCTTTTAAAAATGTTTAACATAAAAAACTATTTTGCTGTCCTGAAACAAATCTAATAATTGAACTTTTAAATTAGTAACTGAATCTGAAAAAAATTTTAATGAGAAAAAACGTAAGTTTAGAAAAGATAATACCCAAACAGGGTAAGTTATTGAGCTTGTAATACTATTTACAGCTATTCACACACATATCTTACATTTCATCTTTTTATTTGCCAAATAACATCTTAAAATGAAATTTTAAAATACAATTTTAAAATACCACTAGGAAAAAAGTGGTACTATATCTACAACTTAACAAGGGTAAACTGAGTGTTTAAATTACTAACAGCAACAGAGACCTGTTTTTAAAAAGATCTACAGTGAAACTGCAGTCTGCCAACACCATGGGGAATATTACAGGCTATTTTTATTATATCTGCTTTAAACAAAAATACCTCTAGTTACACATGCAACACTCATATGAGCCAGAAGAAAAAACCTACTTTCACCTAAATGGAAATGACAGTGTCTCTTTTTAAAAAGATAAATAATATATGTATTTTTAAAATTAGAAAACACTGTTAACTACCCTTTAAAATACGTCAGCACTTAGAGATAAACACTATTGACAGTAAAATGTCTATATGCCTAGACATTTCCCCACCTAAATAAGTATAAAACATATACTTTTTTAAAACAAAAATGTGATCACACTGGAAAGTGTTTCTGTGTTTTTTAGCTTAACATGAATATTTTACCATGTCAAGAAATTCACTTCCATAAATAATTCAAAAGATTTGCTGATTAATTCCCTAAATAACTAAACAACTTACTCATCCTAACAGCTTACTTCAATGGAAGCACTACAGTAGCAAACTTTATACTTAATATATGTAGATACAATAAAGAGATTTCCATAGAAAAGGTCTGTTGGCTTCAGTATTTGTCCTCTTTTTTTTTTTTTTGGTCTTTTTGAGACAGGGTCTTGCTATGCAGTTCAGGCTGGCTTTGGGCTCACTTTGTAGCCCAGGCTGGTCTCGAACTTGCAAATGAATTCTCCTGCCTCAGCCTCCCAAGTGCTGGGATTACAGAAGTGTGCCACCACGTCCAGCTTTTTGAGTTTTTGTTCTCAATATCACTTCACACTATAGGGGACTACCATAAATAGGTTAAAGGATATCTGTTTCACAGACACATGAACACCTATTTTAAGAAAAGGTAATAAAAGAAGCTTTAGTATTTGTCAAGTGAGACAGACAGTTCTATTTTTGTGCCTAGATCAAGTTCCCTGTTTATATAAGCAAGTACACTCAGAACAAAACTTGTAATGATTCAGTAAGAAGTAAGAGGTTTTATGTCCTTAACTACTACTAAGATTTTAATCAAACCCCAAATCCCAGGAGGGTAATGTGAAAATATTTCTATTTAAATTATTAACATTAATATAATGGCAAAAAGAAAAATGAATATTCATTTTATCAGCATTCACTATAAAATTCCTATAAACACTATAATTTGTAAAATATATAAACTAGTGATAAATAATATAAAATAAACACGGTGTTTATTTTATATTGGCATGGTAACTCTAATTTTCATACACTGTCTTTCTTGTTTGAGTTCCATACTGACTGCGTTCCATACTGATGATCCAATGGGGAAGCCAAAATCTTAGGGGCCAAATTCCTCCATGCAAGCTGAGGAAGGAGGTTAGGAGGACACAAAAGGGTTGACAGTACAGAAATTGGAAAAGGAGGAAATTAAATTAGTAGATATTAGTTTTAATTTAAAATCAAATAAATTATTTTTATTTGAACAAAATAAATTTTAAAACATTATGCTTAAAGGTCTTAATATTAATGGGAGATAGCTATTTTCTTATAGTATAGTATTTACATTTTTATATTTACCTCAAAAAAAAAATCTATGAAAGGAACAGCTTTGTTAACAGTGGGTGATTTATTTCTCCCTAAAACTGGAAGATGGATTAAAAATTCTCTGTGTTATACTGCAAATACATAAAAAAAGCTACACATGAGTAGAAATATTTCCTCAAAAATAAGGACAAAGAAACCAGGGAATAGCTTACTCTGCATGTTATACAGTGGAAGGGAGAAGAAATCAAGCTCATAAGTAGAACTTGCTTTTAAGACACAAAATGGTATTAAGAGTATAAGTAATCAAGAAAGATCTGATAACTGAATAATACCTAAACATCTAGAGTGAAGTGGTGTCTAATTAAAAATCACGTACAAATAACTTTCTAAGAATTTGTCTATTTAAGGATCAAAAGCTGATATTTCTTTACATACTATACATGTATGGATATGTTTTATACAAACAGAATGATTATATTTTAAGACAAAGTAAATACTTACAAGATAAAAATATGGAGAGACAGTTTATTACTTTGAAACAGTTTTAATTGCACTGAAAAAAGTGCACATTTTACATACCTCTCACTGGACAGAGTATCAGGAGGCACATCTTCAGGTTTTCTGTCCAATTCCTTTACTTTAAAAGTCTGTTCCTCAACTTCCACTTGGTTTTCATTTCCATCCTGTTTCAGTTTGTGAAAAGGCAGAGAGGAAAAAACAGAAAGGAAACCCGTCATCTTGGAAAGAGCACGTCATCCTGCACATGGGTGTGAGGTGAACAGAACCTCTGTGCACACAGCAGATACTGCTTGAAATGATATTTAACTGCATTTTATTAAGATTAGCAGTATCAAAATGAGATAAGACATTCCAGTGCACAGATGAAAGATTTCCATGGGATCACACTACACGTTATATAGTATGACAAGGTTATTCCTTGGTGAAACAACAGGTGCTACTGTAACAATGCCAGATTCAAATTACCTTAAACGGAATACAAGGTGTTTTGACTCTACCTACCTTACATGTAAGCAGCCACAAATACGTTAAGCTCAGCTATAAAAATACATGTTACACCACCAACAAAGACAAACAAATCCTACTGCATTGCTGATCCATTGTTCCTACGTGGGTCGAAGTCCATACTACCTGTGTTTGCGTACTGCTGCTGCGCAGCTCACAACACAGCTTCTCTCTTCCAGCTAGAGACAGCTGCTTTAGTGCTTCCAGCTCCTCTAAAAGCAACCTCTCTCTCTCTGAAACCAGGTTTTCATTATCTATTGAGGATCTCTAAATAAGAAAAAAGGTCATGAGAGAATATTGTTCGCGATAGAGGAAAAGAGTAGAAACATTAAGCAGATTTCTTTTAACCCCTTGATCTAGGTTTTACCTATGATTCATACTCCATTTTAAGGGGTTAAAAAGCAAATACAAAGTTCAATGCAAAATTTGACACTTAAAAATTTTCTTGTGTGTGTTTCTGTTTATTGAGATAGGGTTTTCTATGTAGTTCAGGCTGACATGGAACTCACTATGTAGCCCAAGTTGGCCTCGAACTTGTGGCAATCCTGCCTCACTCTCTGAGTGCTGGAATTACTGGTGTGTACCACCACACACAGCCTAAGAAAAAAAATTTAAGCTTAAATATTCAGGAATCTGTACAGTTCAATTGATACTTTTATATGTCAATTTTGCATTGAAAATTCAGAAGTCTGAATTCATAAAATACAATGAAGAAAAGCAAAAATGATTTTTCCAAATGATGTATTTTAATCTCAAATCCTAATTTTCTTATTTTATATTTAAAAGAATATATATTAAGAGTTTTCTATTTCTTAACATTTTAGTTGTCAAAATTAAATTCAATACATTTGTTTTCTTAGGAAATTTTATGTATTTGCTTTTCTGCAATGACTTTTGTAAGTATATTTTATATAGCAATTGACAAGAATCCAGCTCCCAAGTACCACAGAATGTAATTAAATTTAGTCAAGAAAGTGATAAGAATGTTATATAAAATTTGCATTTCTCAAATCAACAAGACAGTTTTCCTAGAAAAAGTTGCAGAAATATACTACTGTAGATTTCCATTCATGATTAAAGAGGTGGATTAAAGATAGATAAAGGTAAACCATGGAGATGCTAACTGATGGACTCACAGAATGATAAATGAATATAGGAAAATTGGATGACAGCAAGCACCACAGCACAGAGTATTTCCAAAACTGCTGGAGTGCTTCTGCTATGTAAGGTCAATAAAATGATTAATAATTATAAAACTAACCGTGTAGCCACTTTTCCAGAGCCTGAAAGACAATGCACATTGGGCCTAACAAAATCTAAAGCTGGTGTGCTAGTGGAGTGTATTCTTGATGTTAAATATTTGTAGCATATTCAGATCTTGACAAAATAATTCTGCCTTTTAAAAAAGCTACATAAAGAATACTATTATTTTAATTGGAGAGAAAAGGGACTCTAAGTCCCATACCTGGGCTAACTGTCTATTAAGTCTTTTAATCTCTTCTTGCAGCTGCTCCTGGTCTTCTCGCTGTCTCTCCATCTGGCGCATGTGTGCCTGCCTCAGCAGTTCTGTTGCCTGCTGATGCTCTTCATACTGTCGCACAAGTTCCTGCCTCATGTCCTCCAACTGTTCCTCATTTAACATCAGCTGTCTGGAAGCATCCATGCTTGATATCAACATCTCATCACGGACCTCAAAACGGTTAAAAAAGATTCAGAATTTAACACATTTTATGGAAATTTGTCTACATTGATAATTTAAATAAATATGAAAACAAATCTACTAACTCAATGAAGCACCTTAAACAACACTTGAAAGGTATTTTTATTAGTGCTCATTGATTACAGAGTGATGAGGCTTGTTGTGGCATGTTCACAGATGTGTATGATACACCCTGAGTATCTCTTCCACATTACCTTCCTCTACCATTCCCTCTCTGACCCCTGGTCTCCTTTTCTCTTATGTAAGAGTTCCCAAACAACATGAACTCAGTTTATCACCATTACACTATTTTCCAAAAGAAGGAAAGTAGCTATTTATCAGTTAGTTTAGTTTAAATTTACTTCTGAAGAAGAAAAATAAAGATGCTCAAGATTCCTTCTATTTCTTTTGTGTGTGTGTGCGTGTGTGCGTGTGCCGGTGGCTTTAGGAATTGAACTCAGGGGCTTGCACATGTTAGGCAAGCACTGCACCACTGAGCTATTTCCCTACCCCTTTTAAATTTGATTTTGAGACAGGGTCTTGCTAAGTTGCTCAGGTTGTCTTAAACTTGTGATCCACAGCTTGAGTGGGTGTGATTACAGACTTGCACCACCACACTAGTTTCCTTCTCTTATTGAAGCTGTAGCTCCATTATTCTCTTGACATTTTTGATGGAGAAATAATACGAATATTTATATCTTAAAATTAAGTTTAAGAAACATAAGAAATTTTACCTATTTAATTTATATTATGCAGTGGTTACCACAGTACTATAGAAATGTCTGATAAAAAAACTTCAGGCTGGATGTGGTGGTGCACACCTGTAATCCCAGCACTTGGGAGGCTGAGGCAGGAGGATCTTTGTGAGTTCAAGACCAGCCTGGGCTACAAAGTGAGCTCAAGGGCCAACATGAACTGCACAGTGTACTAGACTCTGTCCCAAAAAGGCAAAAAAAAAAAAAATTTTTTTTTCACTAAGTTTTTAATGAGAAACAAAACTTTATATGTTAGTTTCTCATAAGAAGTTGACTTCTTAATGGGTCTTATGAGTACTTCAATTCCGGAAGAGATAAACAATTTAGCATAACAGTTGCTGGTAAATTAAAGGTTTTCGTGAACCTATTTAATACAAATTTTATTTCCATAGAAAGCTGTTAATTTTATTGGAATAAGTCTCTGAATAAGACATGTCTCTGAACAAATTTGCATTCAGGTCACTTAAAAAGACTTGTTATTTTCTGTTAAAGTCAAGAAACAGTTGAGGTAACAGATCTTCCACTAATGAATAAACAAAAGAGAATTAATACGTCAGGCATGATGTCATGCATCTACAATCCCAGCTACTTGGAAGCTGGAGGCAGGAGGGCTACAAGTTCAGTGCCAGCTTGGGTGATTCAGAGGCCCCGACTCAAAATTTAGAACAAATATGGGGGCAGGCAAGCTGGGGGTGCAGCTTCGCGTTAGACTGCTGTCTCCGATGTGCAGCCCCTGGGTCAATTCCCAGTACAACAAACAGAAATAGAGAGAGGGAGGAAAAGAAGAGGGGCGGGGTGTGTGTGTGTCTGTCAGATAATACTAGTACAGATACATAAAAATGCTTTAGATTGTTTTCTAAGGAGGTAGCAATTTCCTTGTATGTTCTTATATTTACTGAGCAAATCTTTTCATCACAGATATTGCCAAATTATATACAACTGCTCTTGACTTAGTTGAAATAAAATAGTGCAGGTGTAAGTTAAAATATGATTCTAACATGTACAATGTCTCTAAGATAAACAAGAATATCATAAACCAGATTCATTTTATACTAACATTATATTACTTAACTTTACACTTTACAATTAATAAAACCACAATAATAATGTGAATCATAATCACAATCAGATGATATTTTCACCCTCTAGTAAGCATTATTGCTACTATTTTTATAATAAGCTTTTTTTATTAAATCTTGAAAGAGCATACTTACAGATTCTCTGACTATAAATGTTTCATCTTTAGAGAATAATTCTTCTGAAATAGTCAGTCCATGGTCCTTTAGTTCTAGAACATCATCAAAATCACCACTGTTTGGTAACACAACTTCCTTCCCATGTTCTCCTAACTCTTTACTAAGTGGTTTAGATTCTTTTTTAAATTTCATTTCTATTTCCTCAAAAGTCTGAAGGCCAGATTGGCCCTGTGATAATTTTATTTCACCAAAATGCTCTTCTTCCTGCTGACAGACAGTGTGTGCTTGTTTTGATGATGCTGTATCTTCTTTTCCCCCAGTTAATCTAGATAGTTCAGTCTGTTGAGCAAATGCTACACTCATTGATACAATGACCTAAAGAAAACAAACAAACAAAAGATCTGATTTATAAATACTCCCAGTACTTTAAAGCAAGTTATTACTCAAAACTGTACACGTTAGAAAAAAGCCTGATTTACGGTTTTAAACAAAAAGAAATCGCATGATAAACTGATACAGTGTCTCTATTTTTCAATGAACTTAATGTCAAAGTATTTATTTTACTGCCTGCCTTTTGAAATAAAAAAAATTTTTCCTACAACAGTAATAAATATTCTATATAAAAACCAGAAAACAAACCTTTGTATCTCTTTCATCCTACTCATTATAAATACTTCAGCAAACTTCCCTAAATGTCCTTCCTTTTCTGTACATACAGATATGAATAGATACTGATACACATTTTCCTATCAAAAAAGTGACTATGTTTCAAAAGTACAATTGGTTTTTATAGCTTTTCTATACTTAAAATAGTTTTGAGCCAAGAAATACATTTCTATATAATTTCCAATGAGTTCAAAGACTCACATTAGGCAGATGCATTATAAATTTATTCAATCAATTCTCTATTGTTGGGGGTTTACATTTATTCCACTCTTTTACTATTTTGAACACCACCATGAAATCTGCAGTCCTATCATTGTATATATCCTTTCTTTTTTTCCTCACAGTAAATTCACTGAAGTAGGACACTTGGTTTGTACGACTGGTAAGTATGACTATACATTTCAATCTAATCTGTTTTCCTGCTGCAGTTACGATCATGAATCTGCTTACTTTACTGCTCCTAGCATAGGTGCTTCAAAATTCTGACAGCCTTGCTCTGACAAGTTCCTCAGACTGAGAACCAAATGTAGCAATGACTTTATTCAAAGTATCACCTTCATGGATAATTTCTAAAGGGTGAAGGCTAGCTGCCAAAAGCCCAGGATAAAGTATGCTTGAGATTAGAAATCTGTCTACTGACTTCCAGCCCTCTAAAACTATTCTCCTTGTCAGTTCAATCACATAACTGAACTTCGCTTTAACTTCTTGAATGAACCTGATTTATCTGAGGTCTTGATTCCACCTGGGTTCTGCTAGCCTACTTCTTCCCAGATGCTATATCCTCCAGCTGGTGAGTGATATCCTGGTTCAATAAAAATGAGGAAAGAAAAAACAAAATACAAGATAGTCATACTACAAGTGTCTCTTAGTTCACTGAAAAGAAAGGTTTGTGCTAATATTGTTTGGAGAATTTTTTATGCCCATATCTTGTACTCTAACTACATTAAAGATAACAATACTCAATGTATTAACTATCGTTATTCTATTATTTTGTTACAAAATTTTTACTGTTTTTCATAAAGTAAAAAAATTACTAAAGATAGCAAGACCAATAGCAATCAGTGATTAAGACCATTATTTTATTTAATCTTCAATATAAACTATAAGTTAGGTATTATTATTATGCCAATTCAATAAGAGAAGGAAAGTAAGAAGACAGAGATTAAGCAATCTGACTCCAATGACAAAACAAAACTAGGAAAGATAGACTTCCAATTATCTGTAGGGTTTTTATCATGAATGAGTGTTGGATTTTGTCGAAAGCTTTTTCTGCATCTATTGAGATGATCATGTGATTCTTGCACTTGGCTCTATTGATATGGTGCATTACATTTACTGATCTGTGTATGTTGAACCATCCCTGCATTCTAATCCCACTTGATCATGGTGTATAATCTTCCTGATGACTTGTTGCATTCTATTTGCCAGTATTTTAGTGAGGATTTCTGCATCTATGTTCATTAGAGAGATTGGCCTGTAATTTTCTTTTTTAGATAGGTCTTTCTCTGGTTTTGGTATTAGGGTAATACTTGCTTCCAGGAATGAGTTAGCAAGACTTGTTGCCCTTTCAATTTCATTGAAGAGTTTAAAAAGTGTTGGCATTGTCTTCCCTAAATTTCTTGTAGAATTCAACAGTGAATCCATCAGGACCTGGGCTTTTCTTTGTTGGTAGGGTCTTAACTACATTTTCAATTTCATTAATTGAAATTGGGTTATTCAGCAGTTTTACATCTTCTTGATTCAGCTTTGATAATTCATAGGTTTCTAGGAATCTGTCCATTTCTTCTGTGGTATCGAACCTATGGGAGTAAAGGTTTTTGAAGTAGGTATTGATGATCTTCTGTATTTTCACAAGGTCTGCAGTGATTTCACCCTTTTCATTTCTTATTGCATGGATTTGAGTTTTTTCTTTCCTCTTTTTGATAAGGTTGGCTAGGGTTTTATTAATTTTATTTATTCTTTCAAAGAACCAACTCTTTGATTCATTAATTCTTTGTATTACTTGCTTAGTTTCAACTACATTAATTTCTGCTCTGATCTTTACCATTTCCTCCCTTCTTTGGGCTTGATTTGCTTTTCTTTTTCTAGAAGTTTGAGGTGCACCATTAGGTTGTTTACATGCGCTCTTTCCATTTTTCTGATGTGGGAGTTTAGTGATATAAATTTCCCTAGGACTGCTTTCATTATATCCCACAGGTTCTGGTAATTTCTATTTGCATCTTCATTCAATTGTAGATATTGTTTAATTTCTTCTTTAATTTCTTCTGTGACCCATTGATTGTTTAGGAGAATGTTATTTAATTTCCATGTGATTATGGGCTTCTTGTGGGGTTTTTCGTCATTCATTTCCAATTTTATTGTGCTATGGTCAGATAATCTGCATGAAATTATTTCAGTTCCTTTATATTTACTTAAGCATGTTCTATGACCTAGCACATGATCTATTTTAGAGAATGACCCATGTGCAGCTGAGAAGAATCTATATTTTGATATTCTTGGGTGGAATACTCTGTACACATGTACTAGGTCCATTTGTTCACAAGTTTGATTCAGTTCTGTTATTTCTTTGCTGATTTTTTATTTGGTTGATCTGTCTCTTTGTGACAATGGGGTGTTAAGGTCCCCCATTATACTGTATTATTGTTTATTTGGTTTTTCATGTCTATTAAAGATTTGTCTTACATAGTTGGGTGCTCCCTTATTTGGTGCATATATGATTGTAATCTCTTCCTCTTCAAGTTTTCCCCTAACAAGTATGTAGTGAACTTCTTTATCTCTTGATCATTCTCAGTTTGAAGTTCATATTGTCTGCAAACAAAATAGCTACCCCTGCTATTTTCTGGGTTCTTGTGACATGGAGTATTGTTTTCCATCCTTTGATTTTTAGTCTGTGACTTTCCTTTTGAGTTAAATGTTTTTTTTTACACAGCATATTGTTGGATTTTGTTTCTTAACCCACTCTGCCAGTCTGTTTCTTTTTATTGGTGAGTTGAGACCATTTACATTGACTGATATGACTGATATGTACTGACTTATCCTTGCCATGTTATCTTTCTGTTGTTGGTTTTCTATGTTTTCTGTTTGTTTGCCCTGCTTAGTGATTTCCTTTTGCTGTTGTTCTTAGGATTGTAGTTATCTTTGTCTCTTTCTAGAGTGTCTTTCAGTACTCTTTGTAGTGTTGGTTTGGTGGCCGTGAATTTCTTCAGTTGTTCTTTGTCATGGAAGTATCTTATTTCTCCATCAATTTTTAAAGATAGTTTTGCAAGATACATCAAAATCTGGGTTGAAAGTTGTTTTCTTTCAGGATCTGAAATACTTTACTCCAAGTTCTTCTTGACTTGAAGGTTTGTGTTGATAAGTCTGCCATGATTCCTTCATAGGTCATCTGTTTCTTTTCTCTGACAGCTTTTAATATTCTGTTCTTGTGCTGAATTTGTGATATCCTAATTATTGTATGTCTGGGTGAAGATTTATTTTGGTTATGGGTAATTGCGGTTCTGTATGCCTCATTTATGTGTATATCTGATTCTCTCCCCATGTTTGGAAAATTTTCTGCTATTATTTCTGCAAATAGTCTTTGCAGGTCATTCATACTGACCCTTGCTTTTTCATTGACACCTAACAATCTTATATTGTTTCTCTTTGCATCATCTTCAAGCTGTTGAATTGTTGTTTCCTGGTTCCTTGTTATTTTTAAGAGATCTTTTCTTTCGTGATCATAAGCTTCCATGCTGTCTTCAAGGTCTGAGAGTCTATTTTCAGCTTCATTCAAGCGGTTTTGCCATCTTTCAATGGAATTTTTAATCTCCTGAATATCCCTTTGAATCTGTTTCACGCATTCTAATTCTGTCTTATATTGTTCATTCAAAGTTTCCATCATTTTCTTATGGAAATCCTCCACTATACCTGGGGCTAGCTCAGGCACACACCCGAATTATTGTGCCGGAGTCTTGTGCTCTGTAGCCTGTGAGGCTGGCCATGTACTCCCCTGATATACTTTGTTAGGTTGCTCTGGGACGCTATTTTTTTATCTTGATCTTCTTTAAATACACACAGCATTTCTTTCATAATGTTTTCATTTCATTTTTTACCTGAGAGATCATTTTGGATTTGATTTCCTCTATAACTTCATGGAGTTGTTTTTTTACTTCAGTTGCTATCATTTCAGAAAGTTCAGTTGTGCAATTTCCAGTGTCTTCCATTTCAGTGTCTCCTGGGTTTGTTCTCAATGGGGCTGGAGGACTGAGAGTGCATCTTGCTCTTTCATTTTGTCATTTTCCTCTGGGACCCGTGTGGCTGGCCAGGCAGCCTCCTGATGGATTGCACTGGAATGTTGTTATGGGTAGAGCTTCAATCCTCCACTATCCCTGGGGCTAGCTCAGGCGCACCCCCAAATTATTGCGCCGGAGTCTTGTGCTCTGTAGCCTGTGAGGCTGGCTATGTACTCCCCTGATATACTTTGTTAGGTTGCTCTGGGACGCTGGGCTGGGCAGAACTTCTATCCTCCCTAAGTTAGCAGGGACAAACTCACAGAGTGTGTCACTGGGGCCTAGAACCTGGCTGAGTGGAGTTCAGAACCTCAGACACACCCCTGGGGTGTGGCGCTGGGGCCTTGCACCTGGCTCAGTGAAGTTCAGAGCCTCCAGGACCCAGGTGGCCAGGACCCCCAGAGTGTGGCACAACCTGGACCTTGCATCAGGCTGCAAGGAGTTCAGAGCCTCTGGAGTGCGGGACTAGCCAGAGCACGCTTTGGCATATGGTGCCAGGGCCTTCTTCCTGGCTGGGTGGAGTTTGGACTCTCCAGGACCTGCTGCATGGCCGCAGCCCTGAACTATGGAGCTGGGGCCTTGTACTCTGATGGGTGGAGTTCAAATTCTCCAAGACTGTTGGGGCTACACTGGCCGCTCCCTGATGAGCGACTCTGGGGCTCTGGACTGGGCTGGGCTCGGTATCTCTGTGTCCTGTGAGGCTGGCCAGGTGTTCCCCTGATGGATTGCACTGGGATGCTGGGCAGGGCAGAGCTCGAATCCTCTGTTCAGCTAGCGAGGACACTCTCCCAGAGAATGGTACCAGGGCCTTGCGCCTGGCTGGTTGGAGTTCAGAACCTCCAGGAATCAGGCAGCTAGGCAGAGCGCACCCCCAGAGTGTGGCACTACCAAGTTCAGTTTCTGGAGCGTAGGGCTAGCCAGAGCACACCCCCCCAGCATATGTTACCGGGGCCTTGCTCCTAGCCGGGTGGAGTTCGGAACCTCCAGCTAGCTAGCTAGCTAGCTAGTTATTTATTTATTTATTTATCTTTTGAGACAGGGTCTCACTATGCAGTTCAGACTTGCCTTGAGCTCACTTTGTAGCCCAGGCTGGTCTCAAACTCACAAAAGATCCTCCTGCCTCAGCCTCCCGAGTGCTGGGATTACAGGCATGAGCCACCATGCCTGGTTTGCATTTTCATTTAAATTAGAAAGGAAAGATGAAAATAATTTTAAGAATTCTACAATTTGGAACTGCAAAGCCAGACTCAAAACACCTCCTTATTCTGTTCTCCCTTTGTTATACTAACAAAATTCCACCTGTGCCTACAATTAATCCTCACCCTACCCTTTGTCTTTGAACCTGAGCTTAAGTGAGGAAGGAAAAATCAAATGAAGCAAACCAATCACTTTAAATTCATACCAATATCCTTGCAATGCGCCCTCAATGATACTGAGCAATTATTCAATTTCCCATTTCCAATTCTCTCATTCTCTCCCCCCATCCTCCCCCTTTCTTATCCCTGTTTCCATTCTCTGATGTTAACTTTCCATCATATTTTTGTGAGAAGAGAACTTCCATGAGAAAAGAACTTCCACATGCTCCAAATGTGGCATCTGAAAACATAGAGTATGTTTCTGCCTTCAAGTACAAAGACCACAATACCGGAAGGACACTAGGAGACAAGGAGGAAGATCTCTTGCAGATGGGAAGGGGTCTTAGAGACTGAAGGTGAGAAGAGAGGGGAAGGGGAAGGAGAAATAAGTAGGAACCTAGTAATTTCATGAATATAAACATTTTATGTCATAAACATGAGATCAAATTAATGTATCAACAAAAAGGAAAATGGAGAAATGAGAATTAAAAGAGGAGGGAGGGAAGTGAGAGGAAAGGGGATTTAAAAAAAGAACCACATTATGTACATGTACCCCAATATGACTGGAAACTGCATGTATTGCAAACATGTACTAAGAAAAAACACACACAAAGAAACCCCAAATATTTCATGCCTTCTTCCAATTATTATGGATTATACTGTTATGCTCCTATGTAATGGGAACTCCCCATATAACAAACTCACTCCTCCACTCAAGTGCCCTGCTCCACAACTGCTGCTCTCTCTTCTGAATCAGCTATTTTTCCGTTCTTGCTCATCAATTATTTCTATTTGCAATTTGTCTCATCTTAAACAAAAACAAAACAACAACAAAAATCCACCATTTGACTCTCTACACCACCCTTTTGCTACCATTATATTTTTCTGATCCCTTTTTAAGTAAAACTCAAAACAGTTCACCTCATTCCTTCTCTTCATACTCAAACTAATCAGAGTCCATCTCCATCATGCAGTCAAGTATGTTCTTATAAGTCACTATGACTTCATATTGTAAAATCAAACAGCTAATTTGCGGCTATAATCTTTCTTCATCTATCAGAAACATGCAACATAATTTAATACATTCTTCTCCTAATAAACTTTTATTACTTGGGTTCTATAATGCAATTCTTTTGTTCCTTCCATATCTAATATATTGCTTCTTGTCCTTTGACTTCCTTAATTCTCTGACCTCTAAACACTGGGATATTTTTGCCTAGTCCTCAGAAGTTTTCCTATCTATATTCACTCTGTATGTTTGTAGTTTTCAATTTTTTTCATTGCAACAAATGGTTTATATACACACAAATAAAAACAAAACAGTTTATATTATGATCCAAAGCATACAGAATACACTTTTGGGTATGTTTACACAATGGAACCTTTCCATTAATACTAAAATCCTAGTCTCAACACACTAAATTGATTTTATGACTTAAAAATGGATTGCAACAGTTCGAAAAACTACTTGTCATACTAACTCCCATATTTAAATTTTCTAGCTTTTCCCTACTTCCTAAGTCCTAAATTTATATAATCAACCATATCAAAATTAATACATTTAAAAAATGTTTCATTTAATGAGTCAAAATCTGATATCTAAACTCTCCCACTCCTCTGCAAAAACCACCCCTTTGCAATCTTTTATATCCCATTAAAGAATTCTCTGTAAACAGTGACTCCATTTCTCCAGGTCAAATATCCTAAATTAATATTCACCCTTTTAAGTGTGATTCCTGGCCCCACTTCCTTGTATTTCTGCCTCCTGTATCCTGTTACATCTGCTAAGGAGATAAATCAAGATGGCACAATTTTGTAGGAAACAGGGTCATAGATGAGGGGAACTCAACTCAGAACTGAGCAGCTAGGTAAGCGATCTTCACAAACTGTAGCCAACTTTCTTGCTACCTCTTGGAGATACCTATTAAGAGTAAGTCTTGACTTTTCCCTTTGTTTTCATATTTTCAATTCCTTAAAGTTCTCAACCTGATACCCACAATTTACTCCAGCATGTCTTTCAGATTTTCCTCTAATATCATTCATTCAGAGACAAGGTCTCATTATGTAGTTCAGGTCCATCTTGAACTCTCTATGTAGCCCAAGATGGCCTCAAATTTGCAATGATCCTCCTGCCTCAGCCTCCAAAGGGCTAGAATTACAAGTGTGTATCACCATGCCTATTCTAATATTACTTGAAAAAGTGAGGTACTCCATGACATCCTATGTAAAAGCAGTATCATCTCATTCTCCATGGATATTCCTAATCTAATTCCCTGGTTATTGTTTCTTTGCAGTAATTATTGCCATCCATACAGTTGAAATGTAAGGTCTGCAGGAGCAAAGTTCTCATCCTTTTTCCCTGCCATACCTGTCTTCAGAATACTATCTGGCAATAAAGTATAAAAAAGTGTGTATCTTCAGTAGTGTGCATCCAAATCATAGGAGAAATCTACTGTGATCTACACTGGGAATCATTATTTCTACCGGGCATCTCTATATGACCTGAACTTTCAGCAAAATGGTTTCCAATCTTTTCCAACATCATGCCTGAGCGTATAAGGTGGAGAATACTCTCATCAGTACATGTCAACAATCTATATTATTCTTGGATAGAGCTTGGTCATCAGTGTTATCTCTCAGGCCATAATACAATACTTTGGCTGCCTTGAAAATAGTTGTCACTGGCCTATAGTTGTCACTGTTCTGCTGACAGCACAGATGAGTAATGCTTTGTAAGGTATCTTTTTTTTCCCTTTTCTTTTCTTTTTTGGTACCGGGGATTGAACTTATAACCTTGTGCTTGTCAGGCAGGTTTGGAAAGTATCTTTATGATATCTCCATTAAGTAACTTTCTTAAGATTACACATTTAGTAAACTAGAAGAACAAGAACTGATATTACACACAATATCAGACCTCATATTAATTACTATAGTATGATACCCTGATAAAATAGTCCATTTGAGATATTCATGTAGGAGTTAGGCAGAAAAGGGGATCTGCATTCTTCTCCAAACCAGACAATGGAAGTTACATAAAAATGATGCTGCCTCACTTTTCAGCATGACCTCCAGGAACTGAAACTGTATGTTCCACTTAGACCTCATGGTTCAGACATTTCCTTGGGTCTAAAGGTCTTGTTCTCCTTCATGGTTTCTATCTAAAATGTCCCCTAAGACCTCTTGTGCTCACAGGTGGGGCTACTGGGAGATGGCTGCATCATGAGTGTGTCACACACATCACTGGATTAGTCCACTGGTGGGGTTATAGCTGGGTGTGATGTTGGGAGGTAAAGCCTGGTGGGAAGAATGGGGTCAGTGTGGATATACATTTAGATATAGAGATATAAATTGTATCTACCTACCTATCCACCTACCTGCCTGCATCTCTTCTCTCAATCCTTCACCCTGCTCTGCCTCCCACCTGCCATGCCATAAATCATTACTCTTCTGCTGCGCCACTCTGTAGGCTGCCCTGTCTTGGAGTCAGTCAAATACGGACTAAAACAGCTACAAACTGTGAGCTAAAATAAACTTTCCCTACTTCAGCTGTGGGTGTTGGTTACTGTGTTTCAGCAATGAGAAAATAATGCAAACAGATTTAACAGTTTAAAAGAATCACTCTGGCATAACAGCTGAGGACAGAGATAAGCAAAAATCTACGATGATAAACCACCCCCACTTAACAAGAGTTATCGGTCAGTGATAGTGCTCCTTTAGTGTCTGTAGCTATTATTTACTATCACAGTAACTTCTCTGACAAGCGAGGCAAGGGTAATGCGTATAAGACCAATCATTTTCTTTGCCTGTCTTTCCTTGTACTTTTACTCACAACGTAACAAATGTATAAACTTGTAGGTTTCTAATTAATCACTGTCTACATTCAGAAATAATGTTCTTCTCCAAGAAAAATTGACAGAAAGTTCCGTTGAATGTAATCATAGTTGACCTCATCTAATGACTTAATGAAGAAATACACATGAAATTTATAAAAACAAAATACATACCACCAGTAGGAGCTATGCTTTTTGAAGTGTCAAAGAGAATATAAACCAAGGTACTCTTCACTTCAAAAAACATAAACTTACCTTAGCTACTTCTTCTTCTAATCGTTCTTGGTACTGTTTCTCTAGCAATGCAACCATATCTGTTTCTTGCTTCACTTCAAATTCACCAGAAAACTAAATTAAAAAAGCAAGCAAAATATGACATATCTATTTACACTAATTGTATTCTAGTTGTTTTGGAGGTCTATTCTCAAAATATTCTCATAGCATCACTATTTCTTAGAAAGCTTGTGGATATTCTCAGCAAGAAATAAATTTTTGTTCCCCTTTAACTAAAAGCCTAATTCTAATGAGTAATTCTCCTAAACAATTATACTTAGTATTGTGAATGCAGAAATACAGTACAAAGAAAAAAACATTTATATACTTATAATTATTACCATAATTCTAATATAAGTCAGGGATATTTCAATATAATTAATGACATGTATATGCATATTTTATTTGAAACAAAATGTTCAATATTGGCTGCTTGCCCATGGTATTACAAGTAAATTTTCTCGAGCTATTTTAATAGGATCCAATTTTCTACAAATTATTTTCATCAATACAAAAAGCAGTCCTTTTTAGAAATGTAAACATATTCTCAGCATGCATGTACAAATCATCCCAGTTTCACCCAAACAGACAGAGTAAAGGATGAGTGCAGAAGAATAAAAAATGTGGCCAATATCTCTCTCCAATATTTGGAATGAAGAAGGGCAGCAAGCAATTATCTTTATTTTCTCTAGGAAGTAGGAGCTAAAAATCTACTGAGTGAAGATGAAGACTAAAGTTTTGCAGTTGGAGGTTTGAGAAAACTTTGGAGAATTAGGAATACAATATTGAGAAGAGGCAGAGATGGTATGCACTGGAAAAGATAAGGAACGTTTTTATGTCATAGGCCTCTTGGGAAGGAGGCTTCATCTACTATTCCAGCTTTAGCACTGTGGATTTTGGAAATTCCTAAATTATTCTAATGGTCCTACTTCCTGTGATGGTAAGAAAAAATTATGTTGCTCAGGGCACTAAAACTGATTTGTTATATAGCCCACAAACAGTTATAAAAAAAGACAAAGTTTTAACTCTGACATACTTAAGCGAAATTTAACCTTCCATTTTTTCCTATGCTATGGAAAAATATTATGTTTCTTTAGGTTTTTTACATTATGCTTATGTCTAGAAAATATTTATGGGTAACTACTAAGCCACAGACATAAAAATAAAATAAAAAAGTCACTGCAATTAACACTTTAAAATAAAAATTAAAAATGATACCTCTATTGTACCATCAATGTTCTCTTTTAGACAACTTGCAATGTATGCTGTTCTCTGTCCATCAGATTCTTTTACTACCGCTGAATCAATGGAGGAGCTAAATGTAAATAAAAGAGGATGAAGGAATTAAAATTGTGTGTATGTTTTGCTATTCATCTAAAACTTGTGCCATGCATAAAATGTGTACTAGGGCAAGAGAGACAAAAATGACAGCTCAGGATTTACAGATACTGTAACAATTTATATTTTTGCCCAATTTTTCCATTTGAAAGTAACATGAATGCTGCACAATTTTAATATATCACCAAATGAATTTTATAACATTTTATAAACGTTACTATAAATGTACAATATAGAGCTATCATAGGTACTGGTATTTTTTTAAAAAGGTACCTTAGATATAACTTAGGTAAAAAGGTAGTATCTTATTTTTACTACAACTTGTTTTATACATGTATGTATATATCATAGAAGAAAGTCTGAGAGAACACAAAGCAAAAGTAACAATGATTATCTTTAGTCAAACTGACATGCAGTGGTAATAAAGCATGTCATGTATTTTAAGTAGTTACTTTTGGACTTTGTATTTACTCTATTCACATATACCTTTTGGTATTTATTTATGTCTGTATTCTGAATTCTACAATCATTCACTACTTTCTAAAAATGTCTCTCTTAAAATGCTTAACTTACCAGGTGTGGTGGCACATGCTTGTAATCCTGACTACTCAGAAGACGAAGGCAGGGAGATTTTAAGTTTGAGACAAGCCTGGGCAACTCAGTAAGACTCTTATCTTAAAATAAAAATGGCTGGGGATGTGTAGCTTATTAGTACAACGCTTGCTTACCATGTGATATGCCCTGGTTCCATCCCTACCCATAAACTAACAAATATTCAGACTTCTGGATTTCAAATTAATTAAAATGAACAAACACCCAAAAGGGTTAACTTGAGCAACAAAAATGTAAGATAGTATTTAGGAAACGTGAAGAAAAAATAAAAGGAGAAAATTTGTAATTTTCACTTCTGGCAAATACAATTCTTCACTACCATTTTCATGGGTAACCACCCATACTGCCTTTATTCCATTCTCCTCTTGCTTACATACTCTACTTTCGCCTACTGTCTTCCACCCTTTTTTCCAAAATTGACCACATACAAGCTATATCATTGTCCTATTCATTACATATAATTAACCCGTATTGATGCTCACTTGGTTCTTTCCAAATGCTCACTATGAAAAACAATGCTATAAGATTCTTACGGGTATATCTTTGGAGCTTTCCATGGATACTTTTTATGTGATAAATCTTTAACTTGTTAAGCTCACTATTTGAAATTTGAGTATAGTAGCATATTCCAAATTATTTCACTTTCATAACAGCATCATTTAAGTGTTCTCTTAAAACTTCAGTAATGTGATAGAAACAATCTTAAAATTTTGCAAGAATGTGTCTTGATTTCTGAGGGTAAATTTTCTTTCAAATGCTATTAGATATTTAAGTTTCCTTCCTGCTGTGAAGTGTATATTCAAGTTTCCTATCCATCTCATCTTTCTAAAAACTTCTCTGCCCTTTCCTGGTTCTCTTAACGTTCTCACTATTTTGCCTGTTTTTCTCACTGTCCCTTCCATACATAATTCGGATCCTTGCCTTTGTTTTTTAGTTCTTATTTTTATAGTTGAGAACACCATTCCAATTATCCACTCATTCGACCCTTACTGCAAAAATCCTGCTTAGTCCACAATAACTAGATTCTGTGAGCTTTATAAAGTGTTTATTGGTAAAACGAAAAAAAAATTTAACACCAAATTCACTACTCCTTGCCTACAATGAAGCTTCCACTTACTTTCCTGTCTGACCTCACTATGTATATTAATGTACCATCATTATCCATACTCCCTAGGCCTAAATAACGGAAGATTCTTTATAATTTTCCTCTATGCTTGGATCTCAATATTCTTTTCATCAAAATATTCTCATATTCATCCTTCATTTCCATTTCCCTGGTACCACTCTAGTAGGCAGTATTACAGAAATGTACACTAAAAATGCTACACAGATCTATGTTTAAATCCTGTCACTTTAGTTGAATCACTAGGCTATAATCCCCAACCATGCCCTTTTAAAAATTATTTGTGAATAATTATGTCAATGATTAGACAGAAGTACCTGGAAACAAAGGGTTACTTTATAAATATTTTATTCTTCTTTCACAGCAGTTAGCCAAGGTGCTTCCCAGTTATTTAATCTTCATAATGTTAATGATAATTATTATCCTAATTATTACTCAAGAGATGTCTAAAAAATTTGCTGACAAGTCATATAGCCAGTAAAAGTCAAATCAGCAGTCAAATGCAAATTCATCTGACTTGAAAACCCATGATCTTTCCAATTCCATAGTATTTTTCTAAAATGCTTCCAGCATGAAGTTTTCAAATGATTATATAATAAATGACTCAATTTTTTTTAAACAATTTCAAGTTTGCTTGCAAAGAACTGTGTAAGTTTAAATCAAAATGTGCAATCACTGCTTCACAATATGTGATACAGGAACACTTGAATCATTAGTGTACGAATGAACATGGCAATGAGTAATATTCTTCTTTGAGAGGAGAAATAGTGAATTAACAGTCTTAACTGAAGAGTTCTGTCAACACATTTCAACTGAGCATTACAGAAACTAGAAGAGAGGTGGTAAGGTAGGGACAGAAAAGTAATCCTAAATTTCCACAGATCTTCCATTTCTTCATACATTTCAAGAGAAAGCATCACTTATTAAAGGTGAACTGTTTGAAGTACAGTGATTAATTAATAGATTTCTTGCTATCTACTTATTTTCCTTCATATCAGAAAGTCTAAAGCAGTGGCTTCCAAATGCCAATCTGTAGGCCGTGGGTCTCACAAAAGTAGCAAAGGTTAGGCATAGACTAAACAAATACATGCCCCAGCCTGATGAACCCAGCAGATTGACATGTCTATAAAACATAAGTAGAGTGAGCCAGGTTCTGGCATGGGGATCAGGAGGAGACTCAGCAAGAAGTTAAAGTACACTTTCCCATGAGTCAATTGGTGCAGGGCTGGGAAACCAGAAGACCATATCCATCATTCATCTGCACCCCTCCTGGTAAACAACTGGCTGATTCAGAGGGCTCATCTGGTAACCTGAGTAACTATTCTGAAGATAACAATATGTGGTACAACAAGCATTGTTAAATTCCTATCATTTTGTTTTGAAAAACTATATAGCTGTGGGGTTTTTTTGTTTGTTTGTTCGGTCATTTTGCTTTTGTTTTTTAGGTTGGCTTGCATCTTGATTTTTCTGGTTTTTCTTTTTTTCTCTTTAAAATAAAAAAAAATGTACAATAGACATTGTGAATTGGGAAGAAACTGTTCAAAAGAAAAGACAAATGGTGATGAGGAAAGGAAGAATGGGTAAAGGAAAACTATATATATATATATATATATATATACACACACACACACATATACACACACACATACATACACACACACACACACACAAGATAGTTAAGGTAGTTATGCAGCTGGCTTCTGTAGGTTCCTTGAAAAGAATGTGTTGTGCCAATATTGTTTAGACGAGATATCATACCTATGTCCTGTACTCTGAATAACTACAAGACACCAATACGCAATATATCAAGTATTGTAACTGTCCTACTACCCTGTTTTGAAACTCATTTTCATTGTTAATCTGTTTTTCTCTTTTAAATTGAAAGAAAAAAGTATAAGCAGAATTTCTTAGATTATACTTTACTCTTAACCATTACAGAAGATACTATGATTGTGACTAGGTTATAAGAACTATTGGACAAAATTGTAAGTAGATACCTTGGCTGAACTGTGGACTCACTAACAGTTTGTAGCCTCTTCTGTAAACACTGGATCTCTAATCCATAGTTTTCTTCTGTTTTTTTCAATTGTTGTTGCAAAGAGGATACGAGGTTTTCTAAGTCTTGAACTTGTTCTTCAAGATGTTTCACTTTTTCTGTATCTTGCAGAGAAGGCAACGTGCCTTTATGACTGACATCTATGTTACAGGAATAGAACAGAGTGCACATTTCACTACAAATTTGTTAGTGCAATAACAGAACTACTTGTGTGCGCAGAAAATAGTCATTCCTCCTAGGAAAAAAAATGCTTTTAGTGATAGTAACATGTTGTACTTTGACTTGTTCTGATAAGAAGAAAACACAAATAGCACAATTCAAAATAATTTCTTCCTACTGTCTTCCTATTGTATCGTTAAATTCAAACACTTTATTTCTTTAAATTTAAAACAAAATAAAATTCAAGAACTAGTTAGAGAACCAAAGAGATGGCTAATCCATAAACTTTTCATTTTAAGGATGAGAAAATTAAAACTAGACAAATTACAGTGAAATATTTAAGCTAACCAAGTTATCTCAAATTTCAAACCAAAAAAAGTATTTTATAAAGTATTAAGTATTTTGTACAAAAATAAAAGAATGTGACCGATAACCAAAACTTACCAATGTTTTGCAAATTGGTCATCTGAGAATGGGTTGACAAAAACTCAGTTTCCTCTTTTGACAGATTTTCTTTGGTAAATTCAAGTTTCACACCATCTGTTTGTTGTCCTTGAACCTGTGAAAATGACAATAGAGCAAAAATGTAAATATATTATCTATCACTTCAAAATCTGTATTAAAGTGACTTTAAGATCTTTTTTTCAAAGTACCCAGAATTGTGACAGTCCTATATAAACATTTTCTCTTCTAGATAATCCCTGTTTTCTTCTGAAAAGATTCATACCCTATTCTTTTCATGGCATTAAAATTATATTTGTAATGTTCTTTAATATCCTGTAAAAACTTCATTTTCACAAAAATGAAAGCTTCACAAAATTCTAGTAGAAAGTTCATCAAAATACTTGTGATCTCTGAAATTCTAATTCACACACAGTGATATGTTTCATTATACATACTTGATAACTTACTCATTTCTAGAGAGCAGAGGGCAACCAGGTAATTGACAAATGATATAGCCAAGAGTAAAAATATAGTATCAGTAAAAATAAAAACAACCTGTATCTGTCCTCACAGAATTCATCAAATAGTTGAGGAAATAAAATTAAACCATTCTACAAAGAATTAAACTATAGTGTGACTATAAAGCTAATGAACTAGAAGGAAGATTAACATGGATCTAATTAACTCTGGATGAGTCAAATTCTATTTGGGCCTCAATCATTTGGGGAATGATGTAGAAAGGCTGTAGGAGGTCATGGCATTGCAGCGCTCCTCTGCTCTCATGGGATCTTACTAGGTCCTGCACGGTGAAGTCCCTATCTCCCGCAGCCTTATCTGCCCTTCTATTCCCAAGCCAAACAATCTCCTTCGGGCCCTCAAATAATTAGTTTGCTCCAAGTTTAGGGTTTTTCGTTGCTGTTTCTTCCACGTAGAATGCTCACTTCCAGATATTTGTATGCCCAACACTATCATCTCTCTTTGGGTCTGTTTATAAATGTCATGGTCCAACTTCCTCCAAGATGGCTGCCCAGATAACACCGTGACAGGGAGGCTCCCTGAATATACCATCCAAATGCTGGAATATAAACTAATATAATAACAGAGAGAAGAAAAAAAGAGGGAGATGGGTCCTCTGGACCCAAGAAGAATCTAAAACGAGAACTGTAGTCCACGGAAAGAGTAAAAACAAAGGTGGAGACCAGCAGCACCTTTAACCGGAGCCGAATCCAATCAGTGCTGTGACCCGAGCTGAGAAGGTAAGATCAGGGTGCTCGTGATACGCGGTGGAATTGCTACGGTGAGGCGGGATGGCGGAGGCGGCGGTCGACTGTGGAGCGAGGTGGCCGAGAGCAGGCAAGTGAGTGAACCCGGCGGCACCCCACTCCCACCCCCCACCCCCGAGGGAGAGTGAGGGACAGGCATCCATCTTGAGACCGGAACTGCACCTAATTAGGCACGGATCCTGGAAGGTCGTGGCGGAAACGGCGCGGGTGCCCTGGGGGTGATAGGGAAAGTTTGGCACATGGCCCGGTATGGGTTACCAGGCAGCGGCCCCGTCCTCTCTCCAACTGCGCCAGACATCCACGGAGCAGAAACAGGCTTGAGAGAGGCAGTGAACCAACATGGCCTCACTGGCGAGCCCAGGAAAATGCCAAGATGGAAAGGTAGAGGGCACTCTTCGGACTCTGATACAAGCAGAACCAATTCCGGGGACGCTAACGCTGAAGAAGCGGGAGTCCAAAAATTAAACTCTCAGAGGAGATGACAACTGAAGCGGAGAGACAACTCCACGAAGCTATGAAAGAAATTAAAGCGGCACTATTAGCCCAACTGAGAATCGAAATGAAATACATCATAGTGGAATTGCTAAGCGCCTCTAAAGGAAACATAGCCAGAAAGGTGGAGGATGGAAAATCAAAGGAAATTGAGAATTAAACAAATAAAGACCTAGAATGCATTAATCAGATTCAGAGAGACTACCAAGATATCAAAGACTCCAATAAAAGATGGCAGAACCACCTGAAGGAGACTAAAGATAGACTTTCATATCTGGAAGAAAGAATGGAAACTTGGGAGAGAGAAAGAAGGGACTTTCTCAGAAACATGGAAGTGGCGGTGCAATCGCTGCAAGACAACCCAAGGAAACATAACTTACAAATAAAAGGTGTGAGTGAAAAAGCAGGGGTCAAGACAAATCAAATTAAAAGACTATTTACAGAAATAATTTCAGAAAACTTCCCAAGCATGGGAACAGGAAGAGACTTTCAGATAACTGAAGTATATAGAACTCCAGCTAAACTTGACCAAAACAGGCCTACACCCAGACATATAATAATCGAGATTTCAGAAATTCAACACAAAAACATAATATTAAAAGCTATCAGAGAAAAGAGACAGATTACCTACAAAGGAAGGCCCATCAGAATCACGACAGACTTTTCAACACAAATCATTAGGTCAAGAAGAGCTTGGAGTGAAATATGTCAAGCCCTGAAGGAAAATAACTTCCAACCCAGATTAATGTACCCTGCAAAATTATCTTTTAAAATCAACGGAGAAACAAGGTACTTCCAAGACAAAGAACAACTAGAGGAATTTATGACAACCGAGCTAACCCTACAGAGAATACTGAAGGACATTCGAGAGAGACATAAAGAAGTCCACTGCTCCAGAAAAAGCGACAGAGAGATACCACCGAGCAGGGCAGACAAATGAATAATCCATTAATGGGATTTAAGTCCAGTATTGTTTTCAGTGAGCTGTTTAGTTTAACCCTATTCTACCTCAACCAGTCTATCTTTATCATAAATGATAACAAAGACAGCTATTGTAAAGATAACAAAATTTATAAGGGTAGCCTTCAGTGATACATGATCACCTTGCTTCAAAACCAGGTAATACTTTCGCTGCTCTGTTCTGAGGGATTTTAACCTATCTTAGTATGACTGTGTTACAACAGATGATATAGGCAACTGCCTTGAAGCTAACATGAGGCATTATAGAAATCAACATTGCATTACTATGTATTGCCTCCATTATCTTATTTGTTATTGGTTTTATTCAGTACTATTTTGTTCGACTATATTTGGCCAATTGGTAAGGGCATTTAGTTTGAAGACAATAAGAGGTATTACAAGGGGAACCGAGGAAGGAAGGTATGGA
>RJWM01003558.1:0-111968 GCA_004363535.1 Dasyprocta punctata | reverse complement strand
TATCTTGCCATCTTCCATTTGCAAAGCAGATAATTACCAGCTGTATTCTGTTCCAGTTCTAAAATTTCTCTCACCTCCAGCCCCTGGCTCTGTTTTCAGGGATTATATGATTTCTCCCCTGCATACATTCATTTGCTTCCTCCTCTCTTTTCCCCATATTCTTCTGCTCTCCCTGTCCCAAACTCACTTCTATTTAGCCTTTTTCTGGGGGTACTGATCTGATCCCAGAACCTCATGATGAAGTCCTTCCTTCATCCTTTACTGTTGCCTGGTAAATGACCTAAAATTCTCAAATTCCTTAATATTAAAGAAAAAAACATTAAAAAAACAAAGTTCCTTAATTGGACTGGCAGCAGACTCCTCCTTCAAGCCCAGGGGCTGCCCCTTCCTTCACAGCCTTATCTGCCTTCTCCGGATCAAATGATCCCAGGAGCAGGATGAGCTGCTCTGCCACTGTGCCGGATCTAAATTGCCCTTTGCCCCACTCCTGTGCACCCACCCTGCCCCGGCGGCTGGAATGCAGTCTCCCAGACCAGCTGGCTCACACCAGACTCTCACCTGGATTATCTTCCTATCTAGACAGGCTCCTGGCCCTTCAGACCTCTCTAGAAGTTCTCAAAGCTTTGCCCTTGGAAGGACTTTATCCATACACTGCAGTAGACTGCCGAGCTCTTGGGTCCCTGTGGTAGCCTGCCCCCTGGCATTCTCCTGAGGCTTGGCCAAATGCTTCTTGGACTTCTCCAGCCCCTTGTATGGAACAGTTCCCCTTCTCTTTTCTGTTTCTACTATTTCTACAATGGTGGCAATCTTGCTTCCTCCCTGCTGGCTTCTCCCGGGGCTCTGGGCTCCCGTTTCATGTTGTTCCACCTGTTCCCCTATTTTTTTTTGCCCTAATTTCTCATCACTTCTGAGGACAGTTTCTTCCGAGCAGTCTGTTCTCTTCCTTTTGATTTCATCAGCATTGGTCATGAATACTTAGTCCTCAAGCCTGGTTCAGCTTGTGTCTGATCTAAATCTAAGAACTACTGAGTTTATCATTTCGTAGCCCAACTAGGCCATTAATTGAATGCAGTGTTATGAAGTGCACTGCTAGAATGTTCTGACCGTCTTTGGAGAGAGTTGTTTTGCTTTCCCGTGAAAGACAAAAATGAGTCCTCCACAGAAAGAGCACTTTTATGCTGAGTTTTGAATTACATGTGTACAACACAGGCCACTCTGACCAATATGCATAAACAACGCCAGTTTCACAAGTGCGGTGTTTGTTTTCATGGAAGTTATTTCAGTTATTTATATTAAGATCATTATATTTAATATTTCTGGCATCAGATTTATGTCCTTTGGTTTAAAATTTGAGAGTATTAGGTGTAGAATCTTACAGTTTTCAATTTTAATTAACATTGGAGGTGTCCCTCTCAGTTTGTTTTTCCAAGAACTTTTGAATAGAAATGTTATTTATTTAAATATTTCCTGTACTTCAGTATTATCACTGGAAGATAAAGTTAAAACATTAAGTAACATTAAGTGTTCTTTGGGTTCTCTTTTTGTAGACAAATATTTTAATACTCAATGGTTATATTCCCATAAGAATAGAGAATAGAAATGAGGGAACATTATTTGTTTGACATTTTTTTGACCATAAAAATGGTGCTCATTACACATAGCTTAGAAAATTCAGAGAAATATTAAAATGAAGATCAATATTGCTTTTATGTGCGTACTAAAAATCATTACTTTTTGTTAGAAGTACCACATGTAATACATTTTATCATCTTTAAATAAAGTTGAGATGATACTGAGCATGCACTTTTTATCCTGCTTTTTCTCTTGATATTGTCTCTGATTGCTTCCTAGATATATTTGTTTATGTAATTTAGTTAAATTTGCCTTTTATGCATGTATTTTAAATCATGAAGGATTACAATTTATTTCAAGAATCTTATTTCAGGAATCTTCTGTTACTGGATATTTAGGTGGTTTTTACTTTATTGCTTTAAAATCGTATCTGCTCTACTTCAAGATAAGGATATCTAGAAATTGTCATATAATAGCATATTTCAGAAGAAAGTATAGGTTAATTAAATATATACCTTTGTTTTAAATATGTAGCATCGCATACATTAGAGCCAAAGGGAATTAATTTTGTTTGAAGAAAGAATATAATAGCCAAATTCATGTAAGGAAAGGACCAGTTTCATCTGCCTGGTTACTGGCCCAAGTTTGGAGACTAAAGCATTTAGAGACCATTACCTCTAATATTTTACTCTTGAGACCACTTGTTGTAATGAGCTGTCAGTTACTGTGCATCTAAGTGTAGTTAAAGGGACCATTGGACCAGCAGTTTAAAAGCCAACGTTTGTAGGTTTGCAGCAGTTGAATTATATATGTGCTGGGTCCTTAAGGAACTACTACCTCATGTCCTGTCTGGACACAGTGTCTGGGCTCTGAAAAACTTTAGTGCCCCTTAAAAAAAAAAAAAAAGAAATAATGAAAATGTGCACTTGAGTAAATGGCCATACAATATAAATTGGGAAAAATCTTAAAAATAACAAGAACTATGGACCAGTATTTATTAGTCATGCAATGAATTAATTTATCTGATATCTTAGAGCAAGAAGGATGGAAACTGGAGCAATATAAATATACTTAGCTAGGTATTGTGGGATATTACTGTAGTCCCAGGTGGGAGACTGAGGCAGGAGAATTTAGAGTTTGAGGCTACCCTAGACAACATAGTGAGACTTCCTGTCTCAAAATAAAAGAAAGTTCCTTGTATTTATATGTAACTGTTCTGGTCAGCTTTCCTGTTACTGAGTCAAAATACCTCACACCCACAACTTTAAGAAGAAAAGGTTATTTTGGCTCATAGTTTCAAAGGTTACAGTCCATGGGCAGCTGGTTCCAAGGCATAAACATTATGATATAGGGAGATGGCAGAGAAAAACTGCTCATCTAATTGCATTAGAAAGTGAGGGGTGAAAAAAAGGGACCCAAAACAAAAGTACAGTTGTCCAGGACACTCCCACACCTCAAATAACTTACCTCCTTCAACCAGGACCCACCCTCTAACACCACATTGAGATATGAACAGAGTAAAGGCTCGCCATGACCCAAACACTTTGCAAAAGTGTCACCTCTGAACATATAAGACTTTTCTAAACTGTAAAGTGACTTAGTGAACGTATCACTGAAGTGTGAACAATGTTTGCCATTTCAGGATCTGTGTACTTTTAAAGAACACAACTTTTTACGATGCCATAACTAAGTAATATTTCACATTTTTATGATAAAGATGCCTTTTGTTTCAAATGTGTCTATTCTAAATGATCACTCTGAGAAATTCCTGGAAATTTTTTTTCGTTTCAACTGTTTGACTTTATGTTGATCTGAAAGGTCAATATTTAGTACATGGAAAGACCCCCTTAAGTTTTATTTCCTCTTATTTTTTAAGCACAAAAAGTAATACCTACTGGCTGGAAGAAAACAGTACAGATGGGCAAAAGGTAAAGAGTTTATTCTACCTTCTCTTTTCATTTCATATTCTTCCCAAGGGACAAGTTGTACAGTTTGGTGAGGATTCTTTCATCCATTCATCTGAAGTTTTACCCAGATAGGTTAGTAGATAGATAGATGCAGACGATAGATTTCCCTAGATTGATTAACTCAGTTTTGTCAAATAGTATACACAACGCAGTGTAATACAGAATCTACAAATCTCAATTGAATGAAGTTGTCAGGGGCTGACAAACATTTTCAGCAGAAGACCAGAAAGTAAGAATTTTTGGCTTTGTGTCAAGACAATTCAGTATTGTAACCCTAAAGCAGCTACAAATAATTCACAACTGAGTGAGTGTGTCTCAATTCTAACAAATTTCTGAATTTTGAATTTCATATAATTATTGTGTGTCATGAAGTGTCATTCTTCTTTGAATTTTTCTTCAACTCTTTAAATGTGTAAAAGTCAGACTTAATTTATGGGTTCTACAAAAGCATATAGCAAGCCTGATTTGGTTATTGGATGTAGCTTGCCCACCTCTGATCTAGGTGTTTAAAAATCATTTACAAAATTAAATCCTACATTTTTAAGTGGTAAATGGCACAGCAGGATTGGTGAACTAAGGCAGAAAAACAGCAACAAAACCAAACACCTATGGCATGATAATTTTGGGCCATGGACATAATAATTTTGGACAAGTAAGACAAAAGGAAATGTTTAAGAAGTCTGCCAAGAGCACAAAGAGGACGATGAGTTGATATGGGGTCATGGGCTAGAGGACTACAGGTGTCTTGATGTTATTACCAGTCTGTTGACTCCTGCGGCCATTCCCCAGCAAGAAATAGTCCTGATGCTTCCTGACGTTCTGCTGCATGTGGAGACCTCTCTTGGCATCTGTTATCTTCTATGAACTGTGCTTTACTACATTAGCTGAAGGTGTCATCTTCGCTGTAATCAGCAATTTTGCATGTCCTCTGAATTGGATTTTTAAAAGTTTATTAATTATAAAGTTTTTCCTATGTATTTCCTATGTCGAACATAAAATGGAAACATTATAGATTGTTTAGGAGACACATTTACATTTTAAACCTCCCCTGAATGGATGCTTTCTGTGTTAACACCAGCCCCATTAACTTATTTCGAGAGATACTCTCTGAATACTTCTGATCATCTTGACTTGATCGGTTCATTCGCCCATTGTGTCTTGGTGGCAGTTCTAGTTTCAGACTGGTGAGAACACTGTAATCCAGTTTTGCTGCCTTCTGGAGCAATGATTTGTTTTAATGTAGTAAAAGAATAGGGAACTGGTTGAGATACCTGTGAGATTGTTGTTTTCTACCATAATTTGGTAAATGCAATGGAAAACAAAAAAAAAATTTTTCCTACAAGGAATAGTTTATTATGGATTATACTGTCTGATGTTATGCTTTGTATGTGATTTATTTTTTTTTTTATTTTTTTGGTGGCACTGGGGATCGAACTCAACCTTGTGCCTGCCAGGCAGGCGCTTAAGCCACTGAACCAAACTCCCGGCCCTAGTTTTTTGAGACAGGGTCTCACTATGTAGTTCAGGCTGGCCTTGCGCTCACTTTGTAACCCAAGCCAGCCTCAAACTCACAATGCTCCTCCTACTTCAGTCTCCTGAGTGCTGGGATTAAAGATGTGCGCTACCACGCCTGGCTCTTTGTATGTGATTTAAAGTGTGATTGTTAAATTTGTTGTGGTTTTTTAAAAAATCACTTGTCCTGCATTTCATTTTCTTCACCTGAGGTGGAGAATAAAATAGTATTTCACTTTTTCCAGCATTTCAGTTAGCAGTTTGGAGATTGAAGTATATTTTTATTGGACAGTCACATTAAATGTTTATATATACACATATAATATATATAAGTATATAAATGTGTAAATATTTAAGTATATTAAATATACACATTTAACAAATGTATGTACATAATTATATGAAATATAAATACAATACGTGTATATATAAAACATGCACACGTGTGAAAAGAGATTATAACTTTTATTCTTTTAAGAAGTTCATGGAATTAAACTTAGAAACTGTAGACCAACCAAGAAGCAAATGAAAACAGTGAATATTCACCATGAGGCTATAACCATTGTTGGTACCTTTGGAAATACTTTCCAATCTCATGTCTCTCTCTGTACACATATGCTATATATGAGGTGTGATTTAAAAAATATGTGGCAAATGTTTAAATAAAAAATGATTATTCCAACAAAAGACACATTGTCATTAATTTCCCTCAAAATACTCCCCCTTTGCTTTGAACACATCCCATTTTTCTTGCCATTTCCGAAGCAGTTCTGGAGGTCCTCTTTTGTGAATATCTTCAGTTGTACTATCATGGCTGCCTTGATTGCCTGAATTGACTCAAAACTTTTACTGTTGAGAGTCATATTGAATTTGGGGAAGAGCCAGGAGCCACACAGGGCCAGATCCAGTGAATAAGGTGAACAAGGACATATTGTCATGTTTTTGTTTGACAGAAATTTTTGTAATTATCTTGAATTGATTCAGGACATCCAGGCAGCCATGAAAAGACATTCATGAAAGAGTACTTCTAGAACTGCTGCAGAAAGTGGCGAGAATGATGGGATAAGGGTGTTCAAATCAAGGATTAGCAGCAATGTGTCTTTTCCTGGAACACATTTCTAAAATTGTTATTAAAATATTCACCGTATCCCTTGATCACACACCATATGCACACCTACAAGATCCATTTTTTCCTTTATTTCCCAGACCACATTTCTCACTTGTCTTCTGTGTGCCGGTGTGAGGTGGTGGGGCAGAACAGTGAACAGACAACTGCCTCTCTTCTGAAGCTTACTTTGTTCTTGGATGAGATAGGTAATAGCCCCCAGGTCACTGTATATCTGGTGGTGATGAGGTCTGTAAAGAAAAGGACAGAAAAGATGTGGAACGTGTGTGTGTATGTGTGCATGTGTGTGTGTGTGTAAACATAAGGATAGTGACAGGGTTGTACTGGCCACTTTCTTGTCTAACCTGCATTTCTAAATTAAAAAAATAAGGCATGAACATTGTCCATGTCACTCAACATGCTTTTAAACAAACTTTGTTTTGAACGGTATATTCTACTTAAACGAATGAATAAGGTTTCTTTAACTAGGTTTCTAATATTATAAACCCTATCTTTCTTTAAAAATTCCTATTATGATTAAAGCGGTTGGAACTGTCATTCGCTGAAGATGTACATTTTGGTACATCTCTAGAATAAATTCCTGGGAGCAGAATTATTAGATCGAAGAGTAATCCTGTTGAGCTGCACGTGGTGGTGTGTGCTTGTAATCCCAGCACCAAGGAGGCTGAGGCAGGCATATCCCTGTGAATCTGACATTAGCTTGGTCTGCAGAGAGAGTTCAAGGCCAGCCTTAATTACATAGGGACCCTGTCTCCAAAAACAAAAAAACAAGCAAAAAACCCCAGAAACAAACAAAAAAGTAATCATATTAAAGTTTTTGGTAAGCACCCATAAGTTTAAACAAATATGGCTGCGTCATAACTCTTGTTTTCCTTTCCTCAGACCCCTCTGCTCTTTACTTCATATCTTCAAAGTTTCAAATCCAACAAAAGTAGTCAGTATTCCCACATGTTAAGATCTCTGCTGTGGTAGCAAACAACTTACTTTTCTGTTTCTGGAGTCAGATTCTTATTGTGGGTGAGTGAACTCATGCACTTATAATTGCGTCATTTCACCAGCTAACAAAGCCTTATTGTTGCCCACAAAGTTGGTATGAAATGAAGAAAAAAAGACATTAAGCACAACAAACTGGCAGCCTTGGAGATGTGACAGGATCAGAGCAAGTTTCAGCATGTCATTTCATTTGTGTCTGAAGTCTGAAAAAGGTCTGAGAATATTGAATTGCATTACAAAAGGAGCATTCAGTCTAGGAAGAAATTAATTTTATTCTTTTTAGCTTGCCTTATGATAGATTTTTCAGTCCAGCTAAAAAATAAAATTTATTATATTTATTTATTTAGTTTTTGGTACTGGAAATCAAACTCAGAACCTTGTGCTTGCCAGGCAGGTGCTGTGCTGCTGAGCTAAATCCTTGGCAAATTAATTATTTTTAGGTGAAAATTTCTTACTTTATTGCCACCTTTCCCGGGTTTTCTTTCAGATGGCTTTATGTGTAACATTAATTTATATTATCAGTATTGACACACATGCTTATACAGTACTTTTTTGTGTGTCAGGTACTGCATTTCTTCATTTGAAAGATATAATGGGTAGAGGTAGGCACATGAAAATTAGTGGCTACTGCATGCGCACAGGCCCTGTGGTAGGAATGAGGCTAGACCAGTTTGAACCACAGCATGGGGCCCAGTGTAGCCAAGGGACAGCTGGGAGAAAAGGAAAAAGTCGAAGTTTTGGTACAATGGAATTAGCCATTTAGCAGCTTTAACCCTTTTCAGAAAGCAAGAGCAAAAGTGGAGCGGCCCTGTGGAGACAGCCCTTGTCAGATTCTCAGGTGCATGGGAATCGCATGGGAAGCGGGTGAAAGTTCAGATTCGGAGTCAGCAGGTCCAGCTGGGATTCGACACTACCTCTCTGACAGGGTCCCAGGGATTTAACAGACCTCCGTACAGGTCCCTGATTGCACTTTGAGGGGTAAAGATTTCAAAGACCTGGACACAAGCCCTGCCTCTGAATCCAGGGGGCTGTGGCTCAGGTTGGTCAGCTGCACAACCGGCTGGCCGGCATCTGGGATTGGGGGCAGAGATGTCCGTGCTACACATCCTGAGAGAGAGACTCCAGCTGTGAGATAAAAGATGAGTGACACTCTTTACTACCTTGTCTTTACTTCTTTGTGTGTTTTACATTTTCAGTGGTGATCATGTATTAATCAGAAGCAGGAAAAAAGTGAATAAATTTAGTTTTTCAGTAGAATAGGCTCTACCTAGTGATAATTTTCCTTGGGCCTCTTTTACCTGACCCAATCCTTTTAAAGATCTTTGAGATCTATCTTCAAGTGGGCTGTCAGAGAGGATACTCTGATCACATTATTTTTGGCACTTTTAAAAAAAATTACGGTACAGTACACATCATATTTCATCTTAGCTATTTTAAGTGAATGGATCAGCGGGATCAAGCACATTCGCCTTGTGCAAACGTCACAACCCTTCATCTGCAAGGTCTTTTCCGTTTGCAAAACGGAAACTCTATCCTTGGAACAGGAACTCTCCCCTCAGTTCCTGGAAGCCACTATTCCATTTTCTGTTTCGTCGAAATTGACTCGGTCTTCATACAGGTGCATTTGCACAGTGCTTGGCCTTTTGTGACTGGCTTTCTTCACTTAGCGTAATATCTTCAGCATTCGTTTCAACCACGTGACTGGGCGTGTGTCAGAATCTCCTTGCGTTTTAAGGCTGAGTGATATCCTGTGTTACATGTGAGCCACATTTTGTTCATCCATTCATTGACTGGTGGATACTAGGTTGCTTCCACATTTTGGCTATTGGTGTGAGCATGGATGTCTGATAACACAGTTCTGGAAATGCATATGCAAATGTCTCTTTGCATTCTTGCATTGCTACTTAACATTTTCATGCCTCATTTCTAGCTGCCTGCATTTGCACCTCCTTACTATCTCTGGTCACCCACTCTGCTCCTGTATGAACTGAGAAGTCTGCCTTGCTCCATGTTGGAGGTAAGAATTGATGTATGTTTAACTACCTCAGCTCCCTTGCCTCTGGGCTGGAGTAACTGAAGAAACGCATCTTGTATCATCTCTCACGACTGACCAGTGAGGTCATGTATCAGTCACCATGGTGATAACTTGCTGGATATCACACTTTGTATTGGCTTCTTTCCCTGGCTCTTTTCCACACTCTTCTACTGGTGCTTCCTGGAATCACCCCCCAAATAAACTTGTTCTCAGATCTTGATGTAGGGTAGGCTTGAATGCCTAATTTTAGGAGTATTTGAGTGTTTTGACAAACAGCAGTGAGATGTGGATGTTTGGGGTGGATTCTTAGTTGTCTGCATCTGCCTTTCTGCCTCTTTTGGCCACATGTTCAAGAAGATGAACCTGCTCACATTAGCATGTGAGCCTTATAACTTGTCATACGTGAAATATATTTTGAGTGCTCTTTTTGCCTCTCTGCAATCTCAACAACATATTCCCCTAATTTAATTGTCATACATGGACTAGAGACCAAAGAAAGAAAGAATAAAAACAAACAGGTTTCTTGTTGGTTCAGACAGTCATTTCTATATATAGATGCTTGTTTCTGGGTTTTGCTACCATATGTAGCCTCTGGGGCTAATCTTGGTTATGTGTAGTTTGTTGTTCTTGGCTCATTTAGACATTCTCTGCGTATTGTATTTTTAATATAAAGGTTTTTTTTGCAATGAGCTTGGAAGCAGATTCAGGTTCTCTTACCGGAGGTGCTACTCGCAATGAAGATGTCACGCAGCCAGCAGTGTAAGTCAGAGCTCGACTTCAGCATCTTTGAGGGAGTTTGGCTTCTAGCACGGTGTGAACTTTCATTGATCTTTGAGAGTTTTAAATGCACTTCCTACTTAGCCTTTGTGAACCAGCTCTATTTAGACGTAGTTGCTGCAAAACTAGAGTAAACCCTAGACTTGTGATTTTAGCGGGAAAATGCGTATATCTTTGAAGATTGCAGCTAACTATCACCTTCCCCAGACCAGAAATAAACTGACTGTCTTTATAACAACACAGTGGATTCATGCATAGTTCAGAATGTGTGCTTACATCTTTCTTTTTGGAGTTTAAAAAATAAATTGCTTCAACTGACATGTTACCTGGCTGATTTATAGTGAGTAAATAATTTTCATAATAGAAAGAAGTTCCAGCTACAAAAAAAAAAAAAAAAAAGGCAGTAGTGCCACTCTTAAGTGTTTCCCCTTACTGTTGTAGTAATATCACAGCTGATGTTTTCTCTTTGGATCGTTTTCTCAGGGAACCCTGAGTGAACTTATCTGATCTTACATGTTGGAGGCTAGAAATCTTCTTCGTTGATTTTGCATGAAGGCAACTATTGGGGGAAAAAAGAAATTAACCTTTTTCTCAGTAGGATACATTGAAGTTGTGAGATCAGATAAGCAAGAAATTAAAATGAAACCCAAGCAAAATAAAAGTCACCATTGCTTGTCTGAACTGATGTGAACATCATGTTCATTATATCCATCAAATGAAAGGAGGGCCTTAGAATGAGAAAATAAAGGCAGCTCTTCGTAAAAGAAATCTCTGAGGGTTTCCTGGGAAAGCAGTTCACTCTCTTGCTTTCAGCTGTGTGCCTCCTGGCTGGCACACAACATGTGTGAAATTACTTAAATTAGAGAACACTTAGGGATAATATTAATAGCATGTCTTGAGGATTTTTTCATGGTTCAAGGAGCAGTAACTGATTTCTGCTCTGGGCCTGATCTGCTTTGCTGGAGATCCCTGAGCATCATCAGTTATTTCTGTCTAGCTGTTAATCTTTCTCATTGCTGGGACAAAATAGCCAGCACCTACAAGTTAAAGGAGGAAAGGTTTATTTTAGCTCACAGTTTGCAGAGGTTTCATCCTATGGCTGACTGGCTCCCAAGCAGGATTGTGTGGCACAGGGCATGGAACAGGAGCAACAGTCTATGATGTGTAGGCAGGAGGCAGTAAAGCAGCAGCAGAGAACCTTCTTTTCCCTTTTTATCCCATCCAGATTACAAGCCTGTTGGTTGGTGCCCCCCACGCCCAGGTTGGGACTTCTCACTATCCACACCCAGAACTGATCAGAGGACTAATCAGTGGACACCTTCACTGCAGTATCACACACCCTAGATCCAGCCGTCCTTCAAAAACCCTACCTATGAGTGCATGAGGGACATCTAGATGTAAGTCATCATAACATTCATTGACCAAACAATTGATTTATCAACAAATTGAATAATTGATCTGTCAATCTGCCCTTGAACGTTCTCTCCCTTCCTTTTCACTCTGCTCCCCTCCTAAAGCTCCTAGATGTTGAACTCTGAATTCTAACCTTAATTTGGATCTTTACTAATAAAGAGAATAGAATTTCAGTGACCCTTACCTTTTTTCACTTGTTGAATGAAAGAATGAGATTGGCCCCCTCCAGTGCAGGGAGTGACTGCATACACAGCCTCTGGATCAGGTGCCATAGTTTAGGTGCCACTTCCTGTCTGCGTGACTGTGGGCATCTTAACCTCACTGTGACTCTATTCATTTCTGCAACGAGATTGGTCATCGCACCTCCCAGGTGATAGTTCCTGGGACATGCTACGTGCTCACTAAACATTAATTTTTATTACTATTCCTTTCATAAACTGTCAGTGTGGATACACATTTCTCTGTCCTTGTCTTCTTTTCCTGCCTGTGCTCATAAAGTTCGCAGTCTAGTGTCAAGGCAAGGATAATTATTTTGCAAAAAAAAAACAGGAAGAAGGTGACATGCAACTGGGTAAAACTGTGTTTGCCAGGGAGTGGAGGCAGGAGGGCCTCGATCAGCCCAGGGAACTGTAACAGGAGGCAGGAAGGAACTTGGCACATCAGACTTGGGTTGGCTTCTAACTGGTAACATGCTGGGTCAACAGCAGTTAATGTGTTGTGCAGTGTGTAGGACACTTGCAGTGTAATGGAGAGTCATGGGGGTTCTGTTCTGCTGTTTGCACTGACATATTTGAGTGATACATATTCTCACCAGAGGTTCTGGCTGTCCACCATGGTGATTCCCTTCCATGTGTACCATGGCAACTGCATTTCCTAAGGGGATGAGACTGAAATCTTGCAAGACTATGAGAGACTCATGTGTGCTTTGTAAAATCTTCAACATTTTTCCTCCAAGGATATATATACCTCTTTTTTTCCTTTATATTGATGTTATTTAATCTCAGGTCATGATATTGAAATACAGGTTTGAAATTAATCCGTGAATTTTGCCTTGATAATATGGGTATATGTTACTAGCACATGAAATGACACATTAATAATGCTTGTAACTTTGAATTATTAACAGGCACAATGTTGTCTTGCAGTCTCAGCAACAATTCTAATGTGAAACGAGGATACTTGAATTTTCCATGGAGAACAGGTCATAGGCACTGCAAATCCTATTGTGATTTGTGATTTATATTCATAACTAGAGGGGATGCTAAACCTCAAATAGAGTTAGTGAAAATAATCATGTAATTACTCTTTCCATCCAAGTTTATGGAACCTTTGATTATAATCTTGGGCCTCTTTGGTGATCTGTGAAACTCAGGTTTGGTCCAAGTGATTTCTATGAGTTTTCCTTTGCTAGTACTATTGCTGTCAAATTAGGTAACATTCCCATAATGCTGAAAGATTTCCAAACAAATAAAAAATGCTAAAATGCCTCTGTAATTGGTCAAGCTCATGTTGTTGACTATCAGAAAAATGACGATGTTTAGGGACTATGGCAGGCACTTTTAGCTAAGGTATGTAAGTTGAGTATTTTATCTTCATTTCACAATCACCTTGCATGTTGAGACACCAGACAGAACTTCAATACTAATCTTAGGAGCCATTTTAAAGAGCAAAACCACTACTAAGAAAGCACTTGATTGTTCAGTCAGTGTACAACTTGGTGATAGAGTACTTAACCCGGCCTATTGGTCAGGCCCTGGGTTTGATCACCAGCACACACACACACACACACACACACGCACACACACACACACACACACAAAATTGTGAAAAGCTTGACACTGAATAGACTTCAAGAAGGACAGCTGTTTACAGTCTCAGAGTCAAACAAGAAGGCAGTGTGGTGCTTGTTTGACCCTAGCTAGGAACCCGTGTGCATGTCTGCCAAAGATGGTGAAAGTCCTGTATTGTTTTTCGATGAGAAATAAATTTAAGCAAGTATGCAAATTTGGGAATCATGAATAATATGAATTGACTGTGTATGTTAATGTTTCTCTGTGGACCTGAAATCTAGTTGTAACATTGCCACTTTTGCCCTAGGGTATTAATTCCTTATTCATAAAGGGAGGGGTTTAGAATAGATCAGTAGCAGTAGATTTAAAAAAATATAGCAGAAGAATCTTTTGTTTATGTGAAAGCACAAATTATTAAGCAGTTGCTGACTCCCCAGCCCTACCTTCTATATATTTTGTTCAGCACATTTTTTTTTTTTCTTCAATGCTTGGGATTGAATCCTGGACCTTAGCACAAAAGACAAGTACTTCACTACTGACCTAGATCCCAATCCTTTATTTAATTTTATTTTGTGATAAGATCTCCCTAACTTGTCCAGGCTGCCTTAAAACTTATGATCTCCCTGCCTCAGCTTCCCCAGTAGCTGGAATTACAGGCATGCACCAGCATACCTGGCTCTTCCACCATTTTTCCCATAATAGAGAAAACCATTAGATTACATCTCCACAGCCACGTTCTCATGTTCCATTAGATTATATTTTATTCATTTGATAAATATTTATTGAGTATGACACAGTTCTAGATGCTATTAGTACATATGATCCTCCAAAAAAATGTATTGAAGCTATTTTGAAGAGTGAACAACAAATATATTTTATTTGTAATTCTTAGTTTGTTTTTTTTTTTTAAAGTCCCCGGCTAGTTCCAAGTCTTCTGACCTCTCCTTGAATATTGATTGACCTAAATTTTTTTGAAACTCATGAAACATGTCAGATTCACTTAGGAACTCAGCTGAGGCTTAGTTTTCCCTGGTTGGAGCATACTTTGCCTCTGAAGTTGGAACCAGGAAGGAACTCCTCATTGGTCACATCTGCAGGTAGGTCCATTGGAAAGCAGTGGACCCACCTATGGAAGAAATCAATCAAACGGACTCCCACTATTTTCCTGGGCATCCTTATCACCCTGAGGTTTGTGTCTATTACTCTGTTAAAAGGTTGTCATAATAGAGATGCCTTCCCCCTGCAGAGAATGCGTAGCATATTCCACATGTACAGAAATAGTAAGGTAATTATTTTGTCACTATGCATGAAAACATTCTTAAGGTGACCCTTTATTAATCTCACTAAAGAAAATTGAAACTTTTTGACATTTGATAATTGGTGTGGATTTTTTCAGTGTCTTCACTGCATTAAAACTAAAAGCAAAATTCTAGATTGTGCCTTCAAAGGAGAGTCATTCCTCTTAAAAAGAAAATTGGGAAGGGAAGTAAGAGATTTGAACAAGTTTATTTTAATCCCATGAGTGTATTTTGATCATGAAAATCTTTAGATTTATCCAATGACTAAAATTAATCTTTCATGATTAAATCTTTCATTATCAGTACTTCAGTCCTTTAGAGAAAAAATTTTGTCTGAAATAAATTTTTCCTTAATGTGACAGTTAAGGAATTCGATTGGCATCGGCTCCTGCCAGGGGATTAGGAAAGCACACTTCTGAGTGTTCCTGAGTGGATCATGGAGGTGTGATTGTGTGATATATACTTGTCATGATTCCCCTGTTCTGCTTTTTGCCCACCATGTACGTACTAAGCAGCTTTTCTCTGCCATGTACTTCCTCCATGATATATTTCCCTTGGAACCAGCTTTCCATGAACTGAATCTCTAGAAACCATAAGTAAACTTAAACTTAAACTTGTCTTCCTTTTAAATTGTGTGTGTTGGTATTTTGTTCCCAGCAAGAGGAAAGCTGAAGTTTTTGTTCTTGTGTACCAAGAGCTATGTTAAGAGAGGCACTAAATTTTGTGATAGCTTCAGTTTAATTCGGTACAGATTGTTTCCGACCTACAATCGCAAGCTTTTAAGAAATAGCTTGATGCCTACTTCAAAAGGTCTGGTGTATGAGGAAACATGGTTTCAGCTGTGGTGGACTGTTTCATTTGGTGACCCTAGTAAACTCTGCCTCCTTGTCTCATGGTCTGATTTGTTCTTCTTATTGACTCTGGGCTTGGGTTTACAAGTCTCATGCCAGCCGAGGGTTGGTAAGTGCTTGAGCTGGTCCTCTTGGAGTGCAGTCCTCCGGAAACCAACTCTGTGTCAAAGCTTAGAGTAGACTATTAAAAGCTATGTGGAGAGAGACCCTGAGGGATGAGAGGCTGTTTTGAATGGTACAGCTCAATGCAAGCTCCCTGCTGAATACAGCCTGTTGAATGACCTCAACTTTACCATGTGGATCAAAAAACTGCCCAACTGAGACCAGCCAGTGAATTTTGACAAAACTGTTCAGTCACTACATTTTACAATGGTTAGTTACACAACAATAGATAACTAAAAGCATGTTGTACTTTAAGAGGTCTAGGCCGAAAAATATATTCTGCAGAGACCTTGTGCATGATTATAGTTCAAAATGCTATAATGCCATTAAACACACAATGAGCAAGGGCTCAATGCGAGTGTATGTATTAAATTGTGGGACTTTTGCTTCCAGCTTTGCAGTTGAGTGTCACTCATGCAATATTTTTTTATTTTCACAAAGGCTGTACCTAATGATGGTACATTGCAAAATAGTTGCTCTTTTATTCTTTCAGATTGTGAAAGATACTGAAAAATACAAGGAAAACAGAAGCGACCCATGGTCTCACCATCAAGAAGTTAACTTTGGGAAGAATTCAGTTAATATAATACTTTACTTGATTCTTTTTTGAAAGCCTAGTGTATAAATCGGTAAACTAGGCCCAGTTGCGGGTGTAGACTGTTGATATCATTATGAAAGTGGTTACACAGTTTCCTGTATTAGATGTACAGTGTATGATGATCTGCCATTCCATTTCACTCTCCACACTGCTTTTTCTGAAGGAAAAATCTCTCGCTTAGTTTCTGTCTGTGCAATAGCGTCATACTGCTTCCAGGCCAATGCTTCTCAGCCAGGGATAGTTATGTTTCTAGCTGAGTCTGGCAATGTTTGGAGACATTATTGGCAGAGGTGAAGATGGTGTGTGTGTGTGTGTGTGTGTGTGTGTGTGTGTGTGTCTACCACTCTACTATACCATGAAGTGTGGTCAAAGAATGTTTACATTTTTAAAAAATATTACCATAAATGACTAGTTGCTGTGAATTCCCCTCAAAATCCTGCCCCTTCCTTTGAACACACGTGTTCTATCATTCTTGCCACTTTCTGAAGCTGTTCGGGAAATTCTTTGATGTGCGTGTCTTTCATGCGTTGTCAGGACTGCCTTGGTGTCCTGAATCCATTTAAAATATTTACTTTTTATGACCATTCTACCTTTGGGGAAGAGCCAGAAATTGCTCAGTGACAGATCCAGTGAATAAAGTGGAAACACACCATTGTTTTTATTTGACAGAAATTGTAGTAAACATTTGATCAATGATGGATGATAAAAAAAAATGGTGCATGTTTAGGTTTTAAAGATGCTTTACAGCAAAAGACATAGAATATCCCCGCTTCAAGCACTTATCCCATTGTCCTTGGCAATGTGTCTTTTACTGTAATAAATTTTTAAAACATTTAAGCATTCACCCTATTGTTCGGTCACCCTGTCTACTGACTATAAAGTGTGTGCTGATATTTTCTAAGTGTGGAGTCCAGGAAGGGACTGCTGGACTGCAGTGTCCAGGACAGACTACCACAGTGGGAAATTATTCAGCCCATGCTAGTAGCGCCACTTCTGAGAAACCTCACCAGAGGGCAAGACCCGTGCTTTACCCACTGCCGCCCTTTCTGGTCTCACATCTCTGCCATCCCGCCTCATGCATGCCCCTTCTGCAGTGCCAAGCTGCCTCCTATTTTCATATCTTTTCTGCTTTGTGAGTCTTCGCTCATGTTGCTTCTACAGTCTGGAGTGCCCTTTCCCAGAGGATATTATATCCTGTGATAGATTTATTACCTTGTTTTTTGCGTGCTTTCATTTTCCTTATTACATAGAATAGCAATTACTTTTTAAAATCTTTTGAGCCTACAAACTTGTAAATTCGAGATAAGCCAGGGCCAAGACACATGACTAGTACATATTTAAGTGAATGGATGAATATTTGAATGTGGCCAGGACTGGAAAAGAGGCTAGCGTTGCTGGCAGAGTGTGGTCTATGTTCAGCCAGCTGGTTTTCTAGTGGAGGAATCAATTATGCAAAGACCCTGTGTGGGCCAGTTCACCCCTCTGCGTGCGATTGTAGTGTCACTGACTCCACAGTTGTTCTTCCTGTGTCTTTTTTATCCCTTCACAGTCATCAATTTCAGCTTGTAGGTGGGCTTGAGAGTAGTGGGACAGCTTCAGACATACGAGGAGTTTTTGTCTCAGATGACCAGCTACAAGGATGAATACAAGAGCAATTACTTTTTAAGGTTCTTCCTTAGGTGTAGCCTTTACCTAATGATAGTATTACGTGCATGATAATCAGTTTCAAAAATGGAAGCAGTAAGTCAGGTGTGGTGGTGCATTCCTTTAATCCCAGCACTCGGGAGGCTGAGGTAGGAGGAGCGTTGTGAGTTCAAGGCTGGCTTGGGCTGCAACACGAGTGCAAGGCCGGCCTGAGCTACACAGTGCAACCCTGCCTCAAAAAACCAGGGCCGGGAGTTTGGCTTAGTGACTTAAGCGCCTGTCTGACAGGCACGAGGTTGTGAGTTCAATCCCCGGTGCCGCAAAAAAAAAAAAAAAAAAAAAAAAAAGGAAGCAATGACCCTGCAATTTAATGGACACACACATACATCCTTCTCTTGCTCACTGTGCTGTGAATGACATTACTGCACGACAAACTGCAGTGCTTCTGGGCAGGGGGGAGTTTTATAGAAGTGAAGGATCGTCTTTTGTCCCAAGCCACATCAGTTAATTATAATCTAGACTAGTGGATATCAGTTTTGTCTGCGCATTAATATCCCAACAGGAAAACACTGTTGTTTGTGAGCAGTCCCCAAAGATTTTGTACTAATTGATCTTGGCTATGCCCTCTGCTTTGGCATTTTAAAAGTTTCCTAGGTAGTTCTTTTGTGCACCCAACTTTGAGAACCAGTGATGTAGATAATTAGATTGATTGTAGTCATTCATGTTAACATTTCCAAAGTGATTTAATACATTATTTTCCTTGTTGGTAGTTTAATACTTCTTAACAGTTTCAAAATCTTGAGTATACATAATAAATGAGCACTTACAACTCTGTGCAAATATATAATTGCAGTAAGATAATTTAACATCTGACCTTTTGGTAAATGATATCATATAACCTAATTTTTTTCTATCCTTCTCTCCCTTGACCCTGAAATTTATGAGAAGTATCATAGAAAAGCAGCTGACCATTGTTCCTGTTGGAGGAAGTTGGAAGAAAACCATTTTTTTTTTAAAAAGAGAATGTATCCATAAAGACACAAAATTAAAATTATTTTTTCTTAGTACCCATTCTGCCTCTCCTGGTTCTAGCAAACACAGTTCTTTTGGCCAGAGAGAATAACTAGGAAGAGCCCCTGATCTCAAATTGTCCTTCCAGGAGATTTATTATTTCTTGTAAGTTTTGCATTTTATTACAGATGTACATTTATAATTGATGTGTTGGTTAAGAAGAAAAGTGAAACGAAGTTTTGAGTCCCTTCTGAGCATCTTCTCGCTCCACGCCTTCCTCGCCTCTTCTACGTGCTTTTCTGTTGCCTATCATATCACTGAGACGAGGTGTTCCCTAGCTGTCAGAATGATCATGCTTGTGACTGGTCATTATGGTGATTTTTGCCATTTTTTTAAGATACAAAAGTAGAAATAAGAGTCTTACACATTCCATGGCACTGCATGTCCAGCATCAATTTTTTGTTTTGAATCAGTTTAGGAAAGTTTGGGATCTCATAACTTTTGCCAGTGGGTAGAGAAGCACTGCTGTTGACTGGCTGCTTTTGAAGAAGACAGTAGCTTCTGAGTCTGGACTATAACCATTCTAAGCTGTAGAATTTTTGGCGGCTGTATTCTGTTTTATTTTAAGAGGGGATAGTATAGTTGGAAGGAACTGTCCAAATAATGTAGGGAGTGTAAACCTCCCATTTCTTCACAGTATGTACATATGTCGAGTCGTCAGGGTTGGATGTGCGGCTCAGTGGTAGCAGCTGCTTAGCAAGTAGGAGGCCCTGGGTTCAATCCCCAGCACCACAAAAGACTAAACCAAACCAAAAATCAAGCTGAACATCATGGGTATATTTCAGAAAGACAACTAGGGCTTAAGGCTGTTCTTTAATTCATCAATTAATCATGTTCATGTAGTGCCCTCGGTTCACCTCTCCTGGAGGTGCCCTGCTGGGTGTGGGGAATAACCAGAGACATGATTTGCCTAATGAGATGTGCAATGGATCCCATAATGGATCAAGATGCTTGTCAATGGATGTTTTTATGTGATTTATCATTGTGAAAGTAATTGATTATGTTTAAACTGTCAAGTCGAAGAAATTTGGTTGAAAAATCATATCTCATTGTAAGTTGTTTGATAGGTTAAATTCTTAATTTCTAAAAGTTATGTTTTATTTTCTTTTATTTTTTTCCATGACACAAAAGTACTTTCATTTCTGCTGAATGACCTAAGTTTTAGAAAATACTGCAAAGAAGGGAGTTTGGTTTAAAACTAGGATTGGGCCATACGATTTATGTCTCTTTAGTAAATTTTAGTAAACTTTGCAGCTGGAAGGAAACTTAGAGGTAATTCATTTGACAGATGAGAAAATTGAGTCGCAAGCAGGTTGGTTTCTTTGCTGGGACCCACTGAGCCAGTTCAAAACCAAGCTGGTGACAAAAGTCAAATGTTTTTACTTTGGTGAGGACTAAAAACTGTAAGCACTATGGTTTAGTACAGTCCAGGGTTTGCACTTTCAGTTGTTTGCCTGTGAAGTGACCTAGGAAGATGAGGAAAGGAGGGTGGGGTGGGTACACAGCGTGTGCTGACAAGCACACCCATCACTGTCAGCTGAGGCTCCTGTGTGCCAGGGACCTTGGCGGTATGTGTCAGAGTTGCCCCACTGAGGAGGTAAAGAGCTGAGCTATTTATTTACCAACTCCGGTGTCACCGTTGGAAGGTATTTCCTAGAAGCCGTGCTCCTGGTTCCTGTAGCTGAAAATGTGCTGTCAAGAGAGTCTTGGATCCCGGAATAAGACATCTTCAGTGTGCTTGGGAACTGAGCTGAGGGAACGTGGAGGAAGCCAGGCAGATCACTGCCCACTCCTGTAAGCACTCAGAAAAAAATGAAAAGGGGTGCGGGTGGAGCTGCTGTGCACAGCACTACCCTGCCACAACAAAACCTTGTCCCGGCTCTTCCTTCTTCTTCACATCTGTATGCCTGCCACTCCTCTTTTGGAGGGATGGGGCTGAGAAGAAAGGCCTGAACTGAGGCCATCTGTGTGGAGTGTTACCCGTTTGCCCCTCCAAAGCCACAATCCACTTTTCTCCAGCCTGCTGCCCTCCCAGGGTGGGTGTTAGTAGCTGCAGCTTCAGGCAGTGGAAGGTTCTAGAAGAGACTGGAGGGAGGAGAGGAGGGAGCTCAGGGTGTTTGTTCCCTCACTTCTCTTCTTGCCAGCCTGCTGGTGGGAGTCTTCGTCCTCCTCTTGGAAGCTACAGTCTGTCCCGTGGCTCTCTGTCTGCTGCTTTTTCTAGGTTCCTAAGCTCTGTCCTCTTGCGCCATCACATAGGACTCTCCATGTTCTCTTGTCAGTTTCGCTAAGCCCTGCCACACCAGGTAAATACCCCATATTACACTCCCTCACTCCAGCACCCCAACTGCTTCCTGGTGGGACCTGACTGTGATACCATCTTGGAGGTGTTTGCTCTCTACACAGAACTGTGTGAAATGGAGCAGCTAGCAATACGAAGATATAAGATAATGAAGCATAAATTATACTTGAGCCCCAAGGACACTTTCTATGTAGGATGCATTAACATAACAACGGGTACTTACTGAGGAAGATATTTTTGAAGGTGCCTTAGGTTGTAATTGGTAATATGTTTTCTTTTCTGCTCTATGAGTAGCCCTCTTTGAGTACTGAATTGAAAATTAGAAATGCTGCTTTATTATAACGATGAATGCAGTTAATTATAAAGTATTTAGCTCTGTAAGATGTAATAATATGCAATTCAGAGAAAAGGAAGGGTACAATGAATCTGTCCATCTGGAAATGTCAAAGATTTGTCCCAGGTATTCTAGTGTTAGAGAAGTGTTTTCTCTTAACTCCTTATATTTCTCATCTCTCTAATGTGTTATACTTGACTTTTGGGGAAAGTTTTAAAAGAATAGCCATTGTGAAAGGCATTTCAGACCGCTTAAAAAGGGCACTATAGCAACAGAAAACAACTTGTCCTGCACCAATTTACAGAGGGCCTGTTGTGACTCAAGTGCTCTACTGAGCACCACAGGCTCAATAATGAATAGTATTTGCTTATTGCTTTCTAGGAAATCATAGTATAGTCAGGAAAATAGAAGTTTGAGCAAGTAATTATGATAAATATTTTAAGGCATTTCTTGGTATATAGTGAGTTTTATGTGTGTCTAAATCAGGGTGTAGTTAAGTCTATCAATAAAAGGCAGAGTGGTTGGCGAGTGACAGGATGTGCTTCTTAGCACAAGTGACCTTGAGTTGGTCCCTGCAGGATGGTAAGGAGCATGTCACGGAGGTGAAGGGAGGGAGCATGGCATGAAAAGAAGTGTGAAGTTTCTTGATGGTTTGGAGATTCGGTGAGGCTTGTGATTTAGCCAAATTCAGGTGACCTTTGGATTTAAGGCTGAAGATAAAATGGTAACTTAGTATTAAGATGCTCACTGTGACTTAAAGTAATGCAGATACTGTACATGCTCTAAAAATACTAGAGGAATGTGAAGCAAACAAAGGCAGCTTTTTAAAGGATCTTTGGACTTTTAAGGGAAATATTGCTAGACTTCTTGTAGGTAGTTATGTGTGGAGTAATGCATGTTTTTAATTGATGAACATCTCAAAGAAGGGAGATAGACTTGTTGCTGTCTTCTTTAAGTATGTCCCTTTGTTCAGATTTGATTTATACCAGGCTTCGAAGTATACAATTAACCTTCTGTCATTATAAATTCTCCTTATATATGAAGTTATGATTTTCCCTGAAAAATGACAGACCATCTTTACAATCACTAATGATGATGCCAGCATCCATATTTTATAGTCTCCTCTCTAGCAAAATGTGTCTGATACACATCATAAGAGATACTTATTTGTTTTAATTAGGTTAGTCCCTAAAACTTCAAGACTCAGTAATCTTATTGTATGAAAGCAAGTCAGTTGGTGAGGGTTGCTTTCTCTTATCACAGTTGTGGACAGAGTGGATTTCTGATTGCTGGCTTACTCAGTAGCATGCTGATAAATAAGAATTACTCTGCAGAGGCATGATCTAGAATGATGGTGACTAGACTAATGAGTGTTAAAATCAAAACCTCTGTAGAGAGGAACTCTTAAGTCTGGTATGGTGGCATGGGCTTATAGCTCCACCTATTTGGGAGGCTGAAGTAAGTTTAGAAGTTTGGTGCCGGCCTAGGCAACATAATGAGATTCCAGTTAAGAAAAACAAACCCCTTTAGCCGTCGTATTGAAGTTTGTCTTATTGTCAATAAACTTGTGTTATGAATTTCAAGGACAGCAACAAAGTCCAGCCAGGTGTCATAGAATTCATGTGTCAAAGTCCAGATTTAAGCTCACACTCCCCATCTCTTTGTATAACTGCTTATCCTTTCCTTCTTGTATTTGCTACCCTCCTCTCTTTCTTTTTTGACTCCTTTTTGCTTTGTAAAAATCCATTCCAGAAACTGATTGACTTGCCATAACCATCGCCATTCAGCGACCTTGTGAGTCTATGCCTGATATCTCAGCTAGACAGTTCTGCTCGTGTCAGATTGGCTCGGATTGCGGTTTGCTGGGTTTCAGAGGAGTTGGAATGATCACGCTGATTATTGAAATGGTGAGCAGTTGTGTACAGCTGGTACATCAAATGGAGAACTTCTATCTACTCCGTCCCATGGAGAACTTCTACACATGTCTTGAGATTCTCCTAGCACAGGGGCTGGCTTCTAAATGGAAGCAGTACACATATGCGAAGGCAGAAATTGTAGGGCTTGGAAGAGCTGGATGACCACCCCAATGTAGTCTGGAGGTCAGAGCTGTCACAGGACCAGACTCTCATCTCAGCAGCAAGAGTGACACAATTTACCAGTACATTTTTTTTTCTTTTGCACATGGCCCAACATGGGAAACATGCTTCTCAGCTGCCACTGTTCATGGAAATATTTAGTTAAATATTCATGGCCTCTGTAGCTTCGTTCAAATGATCCCAGGAGACACTAGGATTGGTTGTGGCCTGTGGTTGAGGAGGCCACATCTTATGCTACTAAGGATTTTCTTTGAGAAGTTAAAGTAGGATATGTTGTATCAGAGCAACCGTTGTTTGCTTCAGCAAAGGCAGGTGCATCGAGAATATTAATACACTGTTATCTGCAGGAACTCTCAGCTCTTCCCCATTCCACTGATGCTTGAGGTGACTTTCCTTGCATTGGTCCAGAAAGCTCTGCCTAACTTAACTTCTGCCTTCTCACTTTTTCTTGGGCCATTATCTCTCTTGTTCTCCAGTTTCATTTTTATTGGTTTAAAAATTTTCTCCAGCGCGTCTCTCCATTTCTGCTCTGTGTCCTTCCATGTCCCTCAGTCAAGAAGGCTGTCTTCTCTCATTCAGTCCTGTTTGTTGCTTAACTTCTAATTTTTCAGATTTCAGCTCCAGTGTCACTTTCTGACAGAGCATGGAACCTTCTGTATGAAGTGTTCCAGCTCCGTTTCCTTTGTCATTCTCATCACACTTTGTAACTTGACGTGTGCATGGCTGCTTGCCCATTCTGTGCCTCTCACTGTAGGCTCTGGGAGGCAAAAGAAAGCATCTGTTTTCCTCAGGGCTGCAGTGCTGTGCACAGTGCATGCGAGGCGAGGGTACATGTGTGTTCTTTCCATCAGTGAAACACTGGAAATAACCACCTTGAAAAAGAGAGGATTAAGGGAGAGAATATTTGTTTTGATGAGAGAAGTTAAAAGCAGTTATATTTTAAGGAATATCGGGACACAGTTTCATGGGGAGTTTCCCCTCATCCAGTGGTAGACACCTTGTGAGTGTGTCGAGTCCTACTGTGAAGAACGTAATGATGGAAACTGTGCGGGGCTTTGAAATATAACATGAATCCTGCTTGGGGATGGGCAGGAAGAGCCTGAATAAAAGCCAACATTTTTTTCTTTCTGCTTCCACCATCCTGTGGTTCCTGATCTACACCCAGGGAGCTCAGTGATAGCCAAACTCTGTGAACGTCAGGCCAGAACAGCTCATTCCATTCGCATTTACTCTCCTGTGAAGCCAAAGATTGGTTAGGTTGCAGTTTGGAATGCACCTGTGAGCATAGTCTCCATGAAATAACTAATCGTAACTTCCTGTCCAGCTCTTCTGTGAAATGCTGTTTATCGATAATGAAAGTTAGCGGAAAAATCAAAATGGCAGCAGGGACACAGAAAGATGGAATGAGAAATTACTGAGATTCTGTAATTTGAAAATGTTTGAATTCTAAGTTTTTTTTTTTTTAAATTCTAGCTTTCAACCTAAGATGAAAGATGAGAAGCAATACAGTTTCAGTCTGTTGATTTCACTGAAATTAATTAATTCAGTAAATTTTTGTTGACTACTTTATGTTTGCTTGAAAGAAAGTGTAAAAAGGAATAGCAATTGGTGTGTGATCATGAATTTTTTATCTGCTCAGCAAATACAGCATGCATGTATGACATGAGGTCCCAGTGAAAAAGTCATTTCAAAAAGACATAATAGGGCCCAAACAGGGGCTGGATCAGTCAGGGATGTTTTTACAACGGGACCTGAATGTGAGCTGAGTCTGTGTGAATGAGTAGATTTAGGAAAAGTTACACAGAGAGACAGGAGAGGACGTTGTAGGCTGGCAGAGCCCCATGTGTGAAAGTTAAAGTGTCAGAGTGTGCAGGAATGTTCTTTCATACCTCAAAGGCAATGAAAAGATGAGGGGTAGGGATGGGAGGTTATAAGGTGCACAACTATAGCAAACCATTGAGTGTGATCCTTGCTGGACAGGGGCAGGGATTAGATGCTTGCAAGTGGAGGGCATTACTTCAAAGATCTGTGATTTGGGACACTGTTTCCTCTGCAGGTGGCAAGGTAGTTTTGAGAGGCAGAACCTGCAGTAAGTGAGACTGCCTGTGAGATTGTCGTGTGCAGTCCCAAGGGATGACAGAAGGAATGAAGAGGAAGTTAAGTGTACAGAACAGGGTTCATGTAAGTAACTGGTAGGTTTTCATGCCTCAGTTCGCAGTGGGAAAAACAGAGAAAGTGATCTTGAATCTGGATACACGGAAAATGATTTCTGTTCTCACCAATATCAAGGTTAGAAATGGAATGGACATGCTCAGATTCAGTGGATCAGAGGGATAAAGTATCTTAGGAACAATGGAAGGCAACCGTGGATTGATTGAAAAATAGAAGCGCGAAGTAGAAATTGTTGGTACATCATCAGAAGTTATTTAATTAAATAAACCTGGGCTGGGCATTTAGCTCAGCAACTCAAGTGCTTTCCTGGTAAAGTGCGAGGTTGTGAGTTTGATCCTTGTTTTTTTTTTTTTTTTTTTTTTAAAAAGGAATTAAATGAACCCAATAAAATCAAATTTGGAGTTGTATTGAGCATTCATATTAGTCAGCTTTTCATCACTTTGACAAAATACCTGGGGTAATCAACATAAAAGGAAGAAAGGGTAATTTTGACTCATAGTTTCAGAGGTTCTGGTCCATGGTCACTTGACTGCATTGCCTTTTGGTGTAGCAAGTCAGAACTTCATGGTGAAACTGCTTGGCAGAGCAAGTTCTTTAACTCCTGGTGGCCAAGAAGCAAAGGGAGAAAAAAAGGCCAGGGTCTCAATATCCTCTCCTTACACACCTCAATGACCTAACTTCCTCTCATTAAATTCCACCTATTAAAAGTTCCACCACCTCCCAAAAGCCCAAAGTGAAGAGCAAGCCTTTAATACATGAGTGTTTGAGGGATATTCCTGGTCCAAAGTACTAGAGCATTTAAAGTTGGCAATTACACTGAAAAGAAAGGTTTATGTTTATATTGTTTGATCAGTTTTTTATGCCTGTATCTTCTAATATGAGCAACTACTTTGAAAATAACAATACACAATGTATTAGCCATTATTACTCTCCTACTATCTTGTTTTGAAATTTTGTGTCATTGTTTTTACTGTTTTTTTCTCTTTAAAATAAAAAAAAAAAAGAGTGGGGAATTAAAAACCTGAATGTGTGCCTTCAAATGCTGATGTCCAATTCATCAGTGAATTGTATTTGTTTTACATTCAAAGCGTAACCCAAAATTAGCTACTTTGGATTGTCTGTGTTGTCACCTGCTGATCTGACTTCCATCTTCCTTTGCCTTGATTCTGCAGTACCTTCTAGCTGGCTCCCTGCCTGTGCCCTCACCCAACTGCAGTCTGTTCTTAACACAACAGCCAGAGTGATCCTTAGAAATATATCAGATAATGTCTTTCCGCTCCAAGCCTACAGCAGTTTTCCACCTCATTCTGAACCTAAGCCAGAGCCCTTACAAGGGCCTCAGGGCCTGGCATGATCTCCTCCTTGTTATCTGTGACTTCATCTGTTACTACTGTCTCCCTTGTTCTCTCCATGTTGCCTGTCCGGGCTTACGGCTATTCCTCACACATCATGCACGCCTCCCCCTGGGGCCTTTGCATGTTCTCTCGCTACCTGGAAAGCTTTCTTTCTGGTAAGACTTAATTCCCTCCTCTCCTTGAAATCTTTACCACTTGGGACCTGCTTTTACCCTTCTGTTTTAACGCTGTCATCCTGTGACTTGTACTCCCATCTCCTTTTTCCTCCACAGCCTTTGAATGTCATTTAGTATCCAGAGCGTTGTCATATCTGTGAGTTGTCAGCCCCGTCTCCACGGTGGAAGTTTCAGGAGAAAGGAGGTTTCTATCTGTGTCACACACTAAGGCATCCCCAATGCCTAGAATATGGCCAGGTACTCAGTAAACATTTGCTGAGTGAATGCAATAAATTCTGCTAGAGATTTCTTTTGGGGTGGATTTGTGAGTTCCGTGAGATCCTATATCATGAATTTTATGTTCAGGAATAGTCAGTGCTCTATATCGAATAAGTGAATAGAACCCGAGTATACAATCCCAACCTTTTGTGTGATTTAGTTCTTGAGAGATTTGTTACTGAATGGAAGGATGGTAGAGGCAAGGGCAGTGGAAGCATAGTTTATTAAAATAGCGAAGCCTCTGCTTTTGGCTTTAGCGTACACATAGCAGTTGGGCAATTTTTTCATTATTCTTATCGTTATGAATTAGATGTGACTTAAAATTTTGGACTTTAGAGTCATAGCTAATGGTTTGGAGATCGTACTATACAGGGTGCAGAAGTTGCCGGGGCTGACTGTAACTGTTCATGGCCAATTAAGGAAGAGCGTTGGCAGGAAGCACAGGGTCGGTGTGGCCATGCTCTGCGGGAGTCCTGGGGGCTGTGGTTCGCCTGCAGGGCATTAGCTGGCTGTGCTTTCTTCTCCCACAGGGATCTCAGTTTGGTCACCTCGTGGGTGCTTTGCTAAAGGAGAACAATAAACAACCTCCAGGGATTTAACTTCTTAAGTCAGCTAAGGAGAAAAAGAGAAGAACCAAAGCCCAGAAACTGCTCTTTATTTGGGCACAGTTACTTGAAAGTCCGTCTGAAATTGGCTTGTCTTACTTGGTATCAGTTTTATTTCTCGCCAGGAGGTCTTTTGAGAGTATGCATGCAGGAAAGTAGTTTGTAGGGGGCCAGAAATGAATTGTTGAAGGTTTACAAACTTTCCCAAGAACAGAACTGGCTGGAGGAGCTGGGCCGGCCTGCATTGTTCCGGGTGATATTTGGGAGTACTGACTGCTCTTCCTGTTAATGTGTGGGCTGGTGAACAAGTAATGGGCAGGTTCTTATTTATTTTTTTGGAGGCGGGGCTTTTAAAAGGATTTTGAACAGGAAGGACATAAGACACAAAGGGAACCTGAAAAACATAAGGAGCTGATTATGTCATTGGTTCACTTTAGGGTTAAAGCAATCCATAGGAATTTGTTTGGGACTTTTCTAGCTTGTGAAAATACTGTGCAGCCCTTGTTTTCAGATACAGTGTCTAAGGGTCAGAAGAAAGTTCAAATAAAATTAAATCCCAGAGAACAAGGCTGTACACATACACAGCCAAAAGTTCAGCCATGTGACATTTCCTAAGGCTACAGTGCATTGTCAGTGGGAAGGATGTTTAAGTCAATGGCAGAGTTGTTTTGTAGCTCTGCCTAAAGGCTCTTGAGGTACACTGGGTATTGAGTTTTGGGTCAAAGGGCACATGAGAAGGACCATTAGAGATGATCAAACTTTTTTGGTTTTACAACATCTTAGCTGTGTTTGAATTCATGTCTGTTCTGTCTAGTAAAGTAACTCATGGGGTGACGAAAACTGAACTTGTTGTCCAAGGAGGATGAGAACAAAAGTATTTCTCTAGTGAGTTACGTGATGGGAACCAAGAAATATGAACCGCTGAGTTCTGAGTAATGTTTTCTGCATGTCTACTGCTTCATGGGGTGCTTTCATTATGCAGTACAAATTTTGGAGCAAATTCTCCACTCTCAGCAAATAACCTAACACATTTATCTCTGGAAAATAAAGATGCTTCTCCAGAAAAAAAAAATTTTTTTCTCATTAGGAAAAGAAAGACACTACTCCGTCCTCCTTTCCCCCCCTGTCTTTTGTATTTTTGACAACTGCGCTTACATTAAAAAAATGTGTTAAATTCATAAGCATCACTATTATCTATCTGGTACAATTAAACCTAGGTTGATTTTTCTTGTTTTCCTTCCTGACTGTGTCTAGTATTTGTAATGATCTTTCCTTGAAGTTACTGGTGGGGCGGGGGTAGAGAGAATTAGGAGAGAATGTACGGCATAAATCAGTAGTGTTGTACTCAGTAGTCCATCCTGTTTGTTCATTTGTTCTTCCATCCTGTTTGTTCCATTTATCCTTCTATTCATGTACCTACCTGTCCAATATTCATTAATCATTTAGCATAGCCTGTCTAAAATGAAATGAGCGGGGATCTGTCTAGACAAAATGATAAACATTTGTAATGAGAAAATGTTAGTATCAGTTGAATTATATCACAGAGACTTTGCATCCTGTTCTCCGGGGGTTCCAGGAATAGTTTTCAGGAAGGGGCACTGTGTCAGTTGATACAAAGGGATGAATGACATTAGCTGGGCAAACTCAGTGTGTGTTTGGGCTTGCATGTGGCCAAAGGGGTAAGGAAGAGTTTTCAGAAGAAACCCCGTATTGTAGAAGCTGTATTTTATGTGAATTTATTTCTGAAGTGCTTGCAAATGTAGAATACCCAAAGTTTCAAGACTAATTCTGTACAAAGATGGTGGGTATTTCCATTTACCAGCTAATGTGGTGCCACCGTGTGGCCACTCTGCAAACAGGGTTTAGAGTTGGGGCCTTATGTTGATTCAAATGAATGTGAGACCATATTAATGACTTTGTATCATATCATTGCACAGTTGAATAGTTCTGGTTCACATGACCAAACTTGGAAGAGTTTCAGAGCAGCCCCCTTTTATTTTTGTGGCCCAGATTCCCCTTATTATTATTTTTTTTTTAGAGACAGGTTCTCTTCTGAGTCACTAATCACTAAGTTATCCAGGCTGGGCTTGAATTTGTGACCCTCCAGTCCATTTGCTCAAATTGACAGTAGTTCAGACTCTGCAGCATGTACACACGGGAGTATGGATAGGGCAGAAAGGAGGTGAAGCTGATAAGATCATCTCAGGCTTGTAAACCATGTTAAAAGGCAAACTTAGGCACTTTGCAATTTTAAAGACCTTAATTGAGTAGAAAGAACAGAAATTACAGTATATGTGGATTTCAGATATTTGTGGGACATTTATCCTTCATTTCTAATTAGACTTTGGTTATAAACAGTATAAGCTTTTAAGATGTTAGAGTGCTTTTAAGTTTTTTTTTTTTTGAGAAGCTCATTAACCTTATTTTGAAAATAAATAAAATATGCATAATAACTAGCAAGGAGATTGGAGAGAGGCTCAAACCATACAGAGGGTATCAGACTGGGAGAAAATTTAATTAGGATCATACTTGGGGGGTCTGTAGTTAAGTATCTTGTAGGAAACATCAGTTCAACAAATTTGAATCAACTTCCTTATTGTGGAACTTCTAGAGCCTTAGAAACACTAGTATATGCTAGTTCTAAACTGGCTTCACCCCTTAGGAACATGTGTTCTAGAAATAGTCCTTAGTCTGTCCGAGGACTAGTCGTCCAAGGAATGTGTATCTGTTTTCTATTGCCACAATAATGCTGTGTGGCTAGCAACTACAAAACTTCAGTGGCGTACCACCATAAAAATGCCTTTAGTTTAGAAATTTGGGCAGCTCAGCTGATTCTAATCCGGTCGTGGTGGATTTCAACTGTCCTGTGGCTGTGATCCTTCTTTGATGATCTCGGTTGAGTTTGCCCACATATCTAGGAGCTCAATCAGCTTTTGGCTGACCTAGGATGGCTTCAGCGAGGAACACTGAGGTGACTCCTCTCTGCTGTGTGTTTCTCTCATCCTCAGGCATGCTGGTCTTAGTGTGTTCTCTTGAGTATGGCAGAGGAGCAGCCATGGGAGCAAGCTTGGCTGTGTAAGCAGTTTTAAAGCCTTTGCTTGCATCCTGCTTAGGAATATCCCATTGGCCAAAGCCAGTCACAGTCAGTGGCAGAGTAGGAGAGCATTCAAAGGGCATTTACAGAGAGGGAGAAGAATCAGGCTTTTCCTGCAACCTGACTATCCTAGAACCCAAGATAGGAGTTGCTGGTGAGATTAGTGTCAACTTAGCAACGTCTGAGTTCAGACTCTTTCTGCCCCAGCTACAGACTGTACTTATGATTCTGGTAAGCAGCCTTACACATAGCTCTCTGGGCCATGTCAAGGAAGACAGAGTTCATCTGGTTTTGCAAAGGGCTTTCATTGTTTCTCTTATGGAATCATTCCATCCAGTTTTGGAAAGACTGAGAACCCCAGCTAGTTCTAGTTGCATCATGTTGGAAATGAGAACACAGAGGCCCAGAGAAGATAATTGGCCTACGCATTCCCAAGAGCTAGCAAAAAATAAAGCTGGGCCTCAAACTTGGATCCTCTCTCCAGACATTTGTGTTTTAATGACCTCAAGGAAGCTTTATTGGAGGATACAGGAGACTGGAATATATTTTCAATCTTTATATGTGAGCAAATCACATTAGTCTTGGAAGGACTAATATAAATCATTTTTAAAATAGGAAGGTTAGAGTGGTTGTGCCTTGCTGGATGTCTCTAGAAGGACAAAGGGCAAGGTTAGCCAAATATCAAGTGGTTGCTGAATATTGTGACTGGAGATCTTTGCTGATATAGTTCTGTTTTCAGAATTTTCCCTTTTTATCCTTTCCATGCTGCAAAGAATTTCTGCTGCACAGATAAGTTCACAGAAGTCCTTCTGAGAAGAGAGAAAGAATTTGTACTCTGCCACTTACTTTGTTAAAAAACATAAAATCACAAAGGCAGATCTAGTCTAGTCCTCTAGACTAGTAGGCACATTAACACCTAATTTAGTTGATAGTGGTGGGGCACAGTCTGTGCCAGATAAGTAGAATTTTGATAGTGACATTCTTACTATTTAAGCACTATCAAATAAATGAGCAATTTCTATGATGGAATTACTTTTGGAGTATTAAATATATTTTCCTCACTCACTAAGCAGAATAATTGAAACCTCTCAGCCTCGTCCTTTTTGATATCAATTATTAAACTATGCACTGATACCACACCATGTCCCATAAGGAGCCATGCAAATGTAAGGCATTATTCCTGTTATGATTTGCTTTGGGCTGCTGGAGTACGTAGGACTACTTGCCATTAAACCAAATTGCTTTAGATACGCTTTTTTAATTTTTGTATTTTATTCTCAGAGTGTTTTGCTGTGTTTCTTCATTGTCTGTTATCAGCTGCTCAGTTTCTGGGCTGCTTAAATACAGATTTGTTCTTAGATCTATTCCATGACCATCTCCTGCTCTACTGCCTATTAGGAGGCATTAAGTTTCCCCGGCTCCCTTGTCCCCTGGCCTCTGATTGGCCAGCTGATTACTGCTGGATGGCTGGAGATTGGGGCCAAGTATGTGTGTCTCTCCCTTCCTGCTTTCTGGGGCATCTCCAGGAGTAGCTGTTCTTCTTCCCTGGCTTCCCCTTTTCCTCCCCAGTGGCCTGGGGATTGTATCTCGGGTCCATTATTTGATTCAGCCTTTGGGTCCAGGCGGCAAACTCAAAGCCCTGCACTTTCTGGCCTTTGTGTCACCTCTCTTATTTTCTCTGGTCTCTCAACTGTTCAGTTACCTGTGTCACCAGACCTGGGTTTGAGAGTTCTAGAGTAGTTTCTATTTTCTGGTTGCCTTTGGTGGTAGCAGTGAATTGACTTATAACTCTTTTTCTCTGTCTCTCCTTTGCTCTTTGCAGTCCACTCTGAGGACGACATAGTTTATTGTATTGGTCAGAACTGCGGAAATGCCACTGACAAGCAGAGCAGAGCGGTTTAAAATGTTTGGTTCTGATCCGAACTGTACCACTCATTGGTTAGATAATGGGCCAAGTCTCTCTGAGACTTACTTGTTTCATCTAAAAAAATGAAAGAAATTGTAGCACCTGGGTTTCCTGGGAAGCAGACCCCAAATTGCAGATGAGCCTGCAGAGATTCATTCTGAGACTCTCGAGATCCACACCCGTGGAAGGGAAGATCAGACTCGGGAGAAGCCCGGTGAGGTGCCTCAGCTGCCCCGGGGAGGTGCTGACCTTCGGAGCTGCTTGACCTTGGGGCAGCAGCTTGCTTTCCTGGAGCGGGCTGACAGTGGAGCTGGAGAGCCTGCATGGGTCACAAGAGCAGGGGAGCCAGTTGTTCATTCTGGAGGTGGGGTTTGAATATTGTGTCCCAGGGTCCCAGTGCACCTTCGGACTGCAGCGTGAATTCGAAACGCTTAGTCCACTGAGGAATGGCAGCTGGTGAATGCTGAACAGCACAGCGTCCAGGAATTAATAAAATCTAGATGTTCCAGTTAATGCGTTTTATGATGTCTAGCTTAGTTATTCGGAGAGGTTTTACTGACTTCGTCTCAAATAACCCTGTCCCAGAGAGTGAAGGAAAAGCAGAGTATGTACTCTCTCAATAAACAGGGTCTTGGCTTCTAGCCATGGACTGTGGAGCACACTTGTACTTTCATGTTACTGTGGAGGTGGGTTAAACACGGCCTACCCTTAGGTTCTTACCTCTTTATTCTCTAAGGTATTCAAAGCGTTCAGCATCAATTCGATAGCAATCAGTGCAGCCCCTGCTTTTGGAACTCCTGCCATGCAACCACAGTGATGAACACGCACCGTCATCGTTTCCCAGGGTGGCTCTTGTGGGCACCGCGATTTCCGTTTTAAAGGCCTGCGGTCAGTCAGGTTAAGTGACCTGCTCCAGGTCCCCAAGCTGAGCAATGACACAGACATTTTCCCATCGCGGCTGCCAACTTCAGGAAGCCTGTGCTTTTAACTACACATTTGAACGATTTAAACGGCAGTAGGGGAAACCTTCTCCTCTGAAAATAACTCTAGCAAAGTGTAGGTGTTGTTTTGGTAGAAACAGTTCAGCTGTTGCCATAAAAATCTTCCCCCAAATGGCTTTGTGAGAGCAAAGCTGTCAGGCTCTGCTTGTGTTTGTGATGCGAGCCGTATGGCTCAGCTGCAACATAAATGATTTGTTTCCCTGGCCTTGTTGGCAAAGTGATTTAATTTCTGTATTTCTCCAAGGGGGGAAAATAATCTGAATGCATAAATTTCTTTATAATTAGATGTTTCGAGAGGAGCCACCAGGAAGATTCAGAATGGAAGACCAGGTACGTTTCTATTCAGTGGGTGATGCAGCCAGGGCCAGGAGGTACAGAGATGGAATTCACTCTGCCTTTTCTCCTCCTAAGGTTTCAGTTCTCAGAGCTTGATCAAGGAAAGGTAGTAGAGGCAGTTAAAGCCCCACGAGGAAGGTGGGTTGGTGAGTAAGTAGGTGTTCATTACTGGTTCAGGAGGATAGCAAAGCCAGTTACTTTTGTTTGTATCTAAGCATATCTCCTTTTGTGTAGGAAAAATTAAATTTTCAAAATCAGCTAATGATCTTGATGGGAAGTCTAGGGAGCCCTAAAGTCAGGCACGGATTGAGTTTTTAAAGTGTTTTCTAAGGAGTCCTAGTTCTTTCTTGAGTTGTGGCTAATTTTGGCTGTTCACAACAGAAAAAAAAAGGTAAAATAATAGTGACTTAAACAAGAGGGAAGCTGAGGGTAAGGAGACTCAGGGTGAGGCAGTCTGTGATTTCACAGTGGGGCCAAGAGCCCGCATCGTTCCCATCTTTCCAGCCACCAACCAGATCACGTGGTTTTATTTTCCGCTGAGCTCTCAAATCAGTTCAGCTTCGACCATCCTGCCCACGGGGCAGGTATGCAGTGAGAGGATTAGACAGAGGGAAAGGGCCTTCTTAGGTGAGGCATCTCCTCCATTTCCATTCTTCCTGGAAGTTCCATCTAATTCCATTTTTAACTCATTGACAAGTATTTGGCCCCATGGTCTGCCCAAGCTTCAAGAGAGTCTGGGAAATGGAGCCTTTAGTGGAGCACATACTCCTGAATAAGACTGAGGCTCTCATATTGATGGAGAGGGGAGTGGATCCTGGGTGGCATCTTCTGCTACTTTCAGGATTGTAACACTAATGCCACAACTGGAGTTTTAGAAATGCTGGGGTCACCATGAAAAGCTGAATTACGATGCTGTGCGTTATGTGTATGTTACCAGATTTTCAGTGCTCTGGGGGCTAATGTGCATGATGGGCTCTCAGTGCCGCACTCCAGCCTCCTTTAAATTGGAGGAATTGTGTTCAGAGAAGCTCACTTTCTTCAGCTCACTCAACAAATTTTAATCAACTACCATGAGCCTTGCACTGTGCCAGGTCTTAGCAGAATCAAAGTGCTAGAGCAGTATTTCTCACATTTATTTGATCTGCCCTCTCCTTCTACCCATGTAAAGCCCATTGTTATTAACAATAGTCCCAGCCTCCCAAGTGATGGGAGTAGACAAGTAAACCATCACACGCAGCTCTAAAGCCTCTTAACATTTCAAGGAAGTTGTGTTGGTGTCTTAGCAACCTGGTGTGGTGAGTGTTAACCTGCTGGTGCTCATCGGAGGGGACTGAGAGAGAAAGTGTCTGGATTAATTATGTACTGTTGTATAAAAACTATAAGCTTTTAGTGTTGCACACAAACCCTTAGGTTGTCGGGGTGGTTTTTTTAGCCTTGTCAGGGGCCACTCTGCCCACACCTGGGGTCTGTGGTGGCTCGAGGGGTGCCTTTGCTTGCTTTGCTGGTGCGTGCTTGCTTGTTTGGATGGTGTCAGAAGATAGCATTTGAATCCCTGGAGCTTTGGCCATGTGGTTTCTCATCCTCCAGCAGGCCAGTCTGGGTTTCTCGTGGTGGTTGCATGGTCCAAGAGAGAGAAAGGAAATACTTGAAGCCCTTTGAGGCCAAGGCTCAGCAGTAACACAGCCTGACTTCTGCTGGAGATTCTACTTGGGGATGCAGACTTAATAAGACTAACCACTTATCAGCATCATAAATGGAGACTGTTCATAAGTCAGTTTCCCTTAGTCTGCTAAATTATTTGGTTTGTACATATGGTGAAATAGCAGAGTAACTTTATCAATACTTGTGATAGTCCTTAGGGAGACCTTCATGTATTTTCAGTTTTCTGTGATGCATACTTTTGTTCTTAGTGTCCACTTTATTTCAGGCACTAAAGATGGACAGAACTAATACTGCAGATTGGTTGATAAGGCCCATAGGTCTGTAATTTTGGACATATGGTGACTCTCAGAAGTGCAGTCTACTCTTCCAGGAAATGGGCACATAGCAAAGCCTAGCAGTGTATTCAGGAAACGATGCGAAGGACATGTGACCATCACACAGCATACCTAACACTGGCATGGCACCAGCTGTGTGCTGGTGCAATTCTCAACAATCCTCCCAGTCGGGCACTGGGATAGTCCTGTTCTTGGAAGATGGAACCCAGATATGAAAAGATGGAGTGAGAGCCCTGGGTTGCACAGACCTGAGGTCTGCACCCGGCCATCTGGCCTCTGGGCCTGTCCCATGCTTGTGCTGAGGAACTGGCCCCTGGGTGTAAGCACATGGTCCTCTGAATCATAAGAGAAGCAGAGGCCTAGTTTTGACAGAACTGAGAGGGGACGGTGGCTTAGATTTTAGAAATTAACTCCAGACTTTTCATACATAGCCTGCTGTGGCAATTTCTGGAGCTGTTTCTTGCAGGTACATTTGACATTCAAAAGCAATCAGATCGTATTATATGTTCTTTGAGGGATTACGGGACTATGGGCATCTTGAAGGTTACATTTGCAATCAGCGTTAATTTCATTGTTAACTTATCCTTCAGGTTAGTTTCAGGGTTACTTCTTTCTCATTCTTTTTTTTTTCCCTGCCTGTTTTGAGGGGTTCAGTTGGGTTTCATTGAAGTTGATAGCTAAGGGGACTAGATGGATCAAGTCAGGTTTATTGTTCAGGAAGTAATGATAGCCCACAGGGAACCGATATGGAACTTGGCTGAACCTTGAGGGTCACTGGTTCATGTCACCACATAATATTGTCCTTGTGTCCTTCCCCATTTTGGTCCAAAGTGTCCATCAAATGGAGTGGAGTGAAGAAGGCACAAATATCAATCTGAAGTGACTTCCCAGTACAGTTTACGGTCCATTCAAGATGGTCATATGAGCTAAGTGTGCAAATGCGGGAATTTTTCTGGAAGCCAAGGGTGGAGAAAAATTATGTGAAGAAAAGATAAATAAGAGATGCCATTTGCCTTTTACCTTCCTGCAGATTTCTAAAAAGTCATTGCATGTGAAGTGGCTATATTTTACACGAAAAACATTTAATATGGAAACATTTGAGAAAATAACAGTTCTCAGGATGCTGCCTGAATTAGGCAAATGTTAAAATACTGGAGGAACCATGTGCTGAATTGTAAATGCATGTTGGCTGGTGTCAAGTGGATCAGGAATGACAACTTTATGTTCAGATCTTAGTAATTAAACTATTGGAATCTAAAAGTAGGGAGGGTAAGAGTTTATAATATGGACTTAAAGGTAGTACAATTGATTTTCTGCTCGGAGGGGTGTCCTATGGGTTTTAAATGCTCCTTGATTGGTTGAATTTTAATTTAAAAAACAAAATACACCAGAAAATATTTCCTGTGATTCATAGGCCAGAGGGTCAAGTTTAAAAAATATAATTATTTGCCTAGACGTGCTTATAAAATGATAGTAATTTTACTGGTAATAATTATGCTGATTTCTTGCTGATGGCTGGATACCATTTTAGCTTTCTGATCCTCAAAATAACCCTTTGAAGTAAGGATTGTGGTATCTCCGTTTTACAAATGAGGAAACCAAGGCAGAGATCTCTAGGAATTTGCCTAAAGTCACATGGCAAGGAACTCACAAAGTTGGTATTTGGGCCCAGGCTGCTCTCATCACTACCCTGCAAGTGTTTTTGAGTAGTGTTGCCCACGTGTTGACCATTCAGGTGTCGCGCAAATGCACTGTTTGCTATGATTATATTCCAGGTCTATCACCCTGTCGTGTTTCTTATTTTTTAAAACCACAAATAAATGTCCTTAGAAAAGGAAGCCTTCCATCTTCGCTATCTTAAATGGAAAACTATTATGGGCCACAAATAGTAGATATCCAATAAAAATTTAAAAATGAAAACTAAGTTAAGCCACTGCCTGCCAAAAACTCTGAGTCAGAGGCCTGTCTGGGAGAGAGGGAAGCAGGGAGGGAAAAACAGAGGGAGAGAGAAGTGGAGAGGAGACCGGTTGGGGAAGGGGGGAGAGAGAGAGAGAAAGAGAAAGAGAGAGAGAGAGAGAGGTTAAACACATACCCTTACCAACTGGAGACTGGTGCAACCTGGTCAGAGCGAGGTGTCCGACTTTCCTATTGAGGTGTTTCTAGGTTATTCTGTGTTGAGTCTGTGAAGCCCCTGACATCACATTGCAGTTCTTCAGGGTCAGTGACTCCTATACTTTGGAAATCACTTGTCCAAAATATGAGGATATTGTCATCTACTCATACCTGTTCTTTGAACCAGGAGCACCTGCTGCGCTATCAAATATGTAGAAGTCAGAGATCACTGGGAATCGGGTCCCTTTCTCTTTTACCAATATGATATTCTCTGTACTTATCCGATATCTATGATTAATGCATGATTATTATCTATTGTTTATGGTGTCAAAATGAAAGATGTCTTTCTCCCAGTTTAAAATAAATGATGAGATTTAGTGTATATTCATGTGGTGACAGGAATCTGCCTCTTAATTCTCAGGCTTTAGCAGCAGCAATTTGTGGTCACAAAGAAGACTCATCAATGTGAACAATAAATTAATCTGCATCAGAAGAATTCGTTGATTATCAGCTCGTATAATTCAAGTGTTCTGATTATTTTTCTGATGCCGTTACCTTGTATGAATTCTTTGATTCATGTGACTCATATGAATTCACATTCAGATGATCTGGTTAGCGATGGCTCCTGTATTCACAGAGCTCAGCTTGGTATGTTTTTGAGGTAGAGTCTTGCTACATTGCCCAGGCTGACATTGAACCTGTGATTTTCCTGCCTCAGCCTCCTCAATAGCTGAGGTTTCCAAGTGTGCCCCCCCATACCTGGCTTTTGGTGAAAGTTGTAACAGACTTAAAAATAATGACCGAAACTGACTTTATCTTGCTCAATATACCTCTTTTTATTTTTAAATATTGTAGTTAAACATTAAACATTAATATTGTAGCTGAAAATAAGCAGGAAGGCATAAGACATGGCTTGGATGGCAGGTAAATGATCTTGGACATCTCCTGCCACTGTTCCGTGTGCTGGTTAACTTTGGAAAGCTTTGAACAGAGCTTCGCCTGTTGAATTGCCCCTGGTTAGGGAGAAGAGATGGGCATAATTCAGGAATTGTGCTTGTTTATGTGCTAAAGCTGCTGCAGACTGTGTCTCCAATGGGCCGCCTTTCCTTTCCAGCCTGGAAGCGTGATGAACTGGTGCCACCACTGTTGGCATTTTGTTTCCAGGTTTCAGCTGGTGGTGCCATTGTGGGGACCCGTGGCCAGCTTAGGTCTCTAACAGTGTTGCTGTGGTTTATCAGAGTCAGACTATAGTTATCTTATTCTGCTTTGGAGTGGATATTGAAAACAGAACTAGCTGAGAGTGCGTCCTGGCTCAGGAGATAAGTTACAGGTGGTCAGGGTCGCTAAACCATGAAGGGCCTGGTCCTTTTTTGCTTACCCATCTGTACACACCTGGCACCTGGTATACATGGGTGCCTGGTGGGCTCTCAGTAGCTGTGTTGTCTCAGTTCATTTTCATGTTGCTCTATGCACCCACAACTTAAAGCAGAGATTTTGGCTCACGGTTTCAGTACATGGTTGGCTGGCGCCAAGGCAAAGACAGTGTGGCAGAAAGGCCTGGCCAGAAGGCAGCTGCTTAACTCATGGCAGCCAGGAAGCAGAGAGAGAAGGGAGGACCTGGAGAAGGAGTTATACCCTAGCAGCCCACTACTCCAGAATCACCTCCAACTGGATCCCACCTCCTAAGAGTGCATCCAGCTCTGAGCTCAACAGGGTGTCAGCCCAGTGATGAGTTTATTGCCCCCTTGATCCAATTGCCTTCCACATGCATGAGAATTTGGGGGATATTTTAGATTTAAATCATAAGGTATGTGTTGAATGAATTGGGCAACTTATTTTTTTTGGCTTGTTATAATTTTTTGCAGCAGGAAACCCCAATAAAATCTGTGTGGAAGTATGTATGTATATACCTGTGTTTGTGTGTGTGTGTGTGTTAACACGCATATTATAACTTCTTTAAGATATAGAATCCATTTCAGTTCTTGGAACTAAGAAAGAACATAAAGAGTTATCTTGGAGTCAGTGGCAAGTTTCTTATAATAGCATCTTCTCTGATTGAAAAGGATAGTTTCAGGGTCTTTTAGAAAGAAACAGAGATGGAGATGACTTCTGCTCCTTTCCTCTTTGTATCTGGTGAAAAGGGAGGATCTGGAAGGGTTTGAGTACAGAGAAGCCTTGTGAAAAACAGATAGTTTTTTCCCCAGACTTTGGGTCTGAGTAGGTCAATATTAGAAAATAAGGTTCTTTCTTCAGTGCTGGCAGTTTGAAATACCATGAAAAGAACTTTTAGTAGTGGTTGGTCTTTCTGTCCTTTGCTGAGAGAAGTGCCTCTGAATTGAGGGGAAGCAGGAGGCCAGGCTTCCATTAGCAAGTAATTAAAATGGGCATTCACGGCAGAAAGGTGACTGGCACCTTCTCACCACCAAGTGTGTGTTAAGCCTTGCATAAAAATCTTAATTATTTTTGAGATAACTTTTTTTTATGATCTCTTAAAATTTTAGATCGATTCTATGATCCCCATTTTACAAATAGAGAAACTGAAGTTTATAAGATTTGTAATCAATCTAAAGCCACCTAAACAACTAAATACCTTGTAGGTTTAGGATTTGAATGCAAGTTTACCTGATTCCAAAACTCAAGTTCTTTCCACAGGTTAAGCAATTTCTTGCCCTTCTTATAATTGTGTTTTGTGTTTAGCAGTTATCCTGAGTAGATCGTACTTTTTACCATTTTTTAAAAGGAAGACATTTAGTTTTACAGGGAAGGTCATGTTGGATCACGAACTAAATGTTTCCAAGTTTGCCTAATATGCTTGGGTGGGCATGAGAGGCGGTGGTCATTCTGGAAAGACCCAGGCGGTCCAGATCCTTCGTGCTCAAGGTATGATTCATGATCCAGCAGCATCAGCTGTTGGAAATGCTTCAGAAATTCTGATCTTCAGACTTTGATGCAAACCTGAATCACAGTCTGCAATTTTTAACAATATCCCCAGGTGCTTTGTGTGCAGAATAAAGTTTAGACAGTTTGACTGAAACGAATATGACTGCAAGACACCACCCATGGGCCCACTGAGCATCTGAGCTGAGCAGGTGGCATGGTGTGCAAAAGCAGTAACACTACACACTACCAATAAGTTACTGTTTCTCTTTCTTGACCACTTCCTAGGTAACAGAGGATAATGTTAAATGTTGTACATAGATTTTCTTAATATTTTCAGTAATTTTATGAGGTAGCTACTTTTGTTCCCATTTTAGAGATGAGAAAACTGAACTGTAGGAGGTTAAGTGATTTCTCAAAAATCAAATAGTTCTGATGCCAACCCAGCTGGGTCTGAACCCAGTTTGATGCACTTCACCACCACACAATGCTGTTGACTCATCTTTCAAGCCGGAAGCTGTGAATTACCCATGTCTGGTCTATAGGAAGGATAAGGGAAGAAGCACAAAGCATTGGAGTTTGCAAATTATATTCTGTGAAATAATTTTGTTTTATTGACTCTAAATGAACACACAAAACTGAAATTACATCTCTTGAATAGTACCCAGCATTACTTATATTGGACTTTGTGCATTCTTTCGGGTACACTAAGATGTTTGGATAAAAGAACTCAGGAAAGATTTTCATTGTTCTGTGACTTTTCTTCTAACTTTAAAAGTACTGTAACTACCGCTTTCCCCTTTTACTCATAATTACTAATATAATTTAATTCAATAATGATGATAATACCGTAGGGTACATAGACACTGATGTCAAGTGATGGAGTAAAGGACAGTAAGTTCAGGCAGTGTGGAGAATTAGAGGAACACTGATGAGCATTTGATCATATATTTAATTTTTTGTTTATTCTTTGGTGTGTTCTCTTTGCTTTTGCCGTATATTAAAGCTGAGTTGACTGTGGTCACTAGACTGCCATTTCTGTCTTTAAAATAATGTTGTCTGGTAATTTGACTTTGTTCCCTGGAACAGTGAATTGACATATTCTGTGTACACTGGATAGCCAGATTTAAAATTTGTCTTTTGCAAGGTTGAAAGGACCAAGGATAGTATTAAATAATTGTTTTGGTGTGTAATCCATAGATGTTTGGAAGCTAGAGAAGCAAAAAGTGTGTTAAGTTTTGTACATTTTTGGGATTTGGGGGAGAAGACGGAGAAGAGAAGAAGGCAGAGAGCTTACTGTACCCAAAAATTTCCTTGTTTGGCTTATCGTTTTAAATGAATATTCTTAAATTTCTGAGAGTCAACACATAGGATGGCCTATTTAGAGATACTGGGGAAAGATGTCATATGGATGTATTGAGAATTAGAAAATTGTATTTGTTCTGGAAACGACCTCATTCATGTTCACCATTTCTGTAATATTTAACTACACGAATACCAGAGTATTTCACAGATATGCAGGGTCAAGTATATGTGATATAATAAAAAAATCAGTTAATGTTGAAAAATAAACTATTACCGTAAAAGACATCTTGCGTTAATTTACCACAAAATGCTCTTGCTCGCTATAAGCATAATTATTCTATCATTCTTGATGATGTGTCTCCTACTGTATTATAGTTTAAAAATAATTTTTAAAAATTCATTGTATTTTTTTATCACATCTTGAATGAAGCCTTCTGTATCCACTGAGTTTTTTTTTAATTATATCCTTGCTTTATTCATACCTCTAACAAGCCATTCTTTGTTATTTTTAATTCAAAGCCCTTTCCAGTTGTGTACTGATAAATCTTTAAATGCTGGGGTAGGGGTGAGGAGAAGAGGCCTGTTTTATGTTGTCTGCCAATTGCTGTGGTGTAAATTCTCCCACTGTGCCCAGTTTTAAGCACCGCCTTGACCTCAGTGAACCTGGAGACGGAGAGAGGCCCGCAGTTGTCTTTTGCAGGCTGTGCAAGCTGGCATGGCCACTGCCATCCCACTGATTTCAGCCCCGAGAGATTATAAGGACAGAGGGTGTCAGGGGGAAGCAGCAAAGAGAAAGGAAAACTAACGAATGTAAAAAATAATAAAAACAGAAAAATTGGGGTGGGGATTTCTGTTCAGGGATTTTGAGTAAAAATATCTGCTCTTTCCTGAAACTGCTGAAATGATGATAACTATAAAAGTGGGTAAAAATCTTCACTAAATGTAGAAGTAAATGCCTGAACCCTAAGTAGGAAACTCCTGAAAAATATTGCCACATTTGTTGTATTTGCAGCAAACTTGGGGAAAAGCACAGTTTTTCTCCAAGAGCAGGAACAGGAGGAGGTCTGGCAAGGTCGAGGCCAAGATCCGAAGTGCTTTAGAACAGAGGTTGAAGGTGAGTGGATCCCCTGACCGGCAGAACTTGCTTGTTCCAAGCTCAGTGTTTGCTTTATAGATGAGGCAGTAACCTGTGTGTTTTCTCTTTTTCTGTAGTTCAGGTTTATATTGTGTTATATTTTTTTAACTTTTTGTGGTAACAAATTATTATAAATGTGAGTAATAATGAAACTTTATAGATTTTATTAGCTTTAGAGAGTATCTGTTGACTTTGAGATATGAAAAAATAAAAGAATAATACATCCTTACTTCCATATTCTCCAGTCTTTTGATTACATTACTTATTTTCATATTTATAATGTTTTCATTACATTCTGTGTACCAAAAATGGTAAGCTTCTCCTTCATATGTAAATATGTTGCAAAAACCAGAACAAAAGAAAATATCAGACCAGGAAACATAACAAAATGAAATAACAGGATTAAGAAGAGCCACTTGGTTATTAGAAACCATAATGTAGATGGGGTAAACTCATTTATTGGAAGGAAACTATATTGAATGACTCATCTAAAACAAAACAATTACAGGTAGATGTAAACTAAAATGCAACAGTGCTTGTAATTAATACGAAAGACAAAGCAAGTTTTCACTGTAAACTTTGTGTCTTCTGTGGTCTGAACTTTTTCAATAAACTTGGGTTACTTTTAACAGTGAATTTTTAGGACACCCTGGGCTATATCCATTCATTCTAATGAGACACAATACACCTTTGCTCTGTGTCTCATTTGTGCTTTGACTTTGTTTTTACCAAATGAGAGCCCTTAGTAAATAGTGGTTGAAAGACATTGTCTCAAGATATTGTATCATTATGATTATGATTTGTGAGTTACATCTGCCCCAATCTTTGAGTGTGGATTTTTCTCTGGATTTTCATGAACCTTTGTGAGAAAGTGATTTCTATTGCTGTTTTACAGACCGAGACTCATAGAATCAGGGGAATTAAGCTGCTGGTCCAACATCACACCATCTTCTGTCTTCTAAACCATTTAAAAAGTATTTCTTCAATAGAGTGTTGTGTTTATGACACTATTTATTGGTATCTATATTTATGAATTGCAGACATTCTTTTAAAATTAGATATTTTATAATTGACTCATTAGGAATTGTGGAATTAAGTTTAGAGGAGTTTTAATCTTTTATTTTTTATTTTTTTGAAAAACTTTAAAAACGTTATTTTCGGTGTTGGGAATTGAACTTTGGGCCTCGTGCATGCTAAGCATGTGCTCTATCACTCAGCTACACTTCCAGCCCTTTGAAGACTTCAGTCCTTAAAGAAATATGATTTGGTGGAATAACCCACGTGGAGTACTTTGTTGTTGAGGAGGAGGATGAAGCTATGTGCAGTGTTGGCTTAATTATCTCCATAGAGCATCTGAGAACCACCAGTGTCTTCTGGTGAATCTACCCATAAAACTCACATCTTCATGTCAGTGACAGCAATAGACTGTCCGGCGATTGCTCAGGATGAGCAGGGATTGTTGGGGATGTCTGAGAACTGTGGAACACTAGTGCTTGAGCTGAGCAGAGTATTTGAGGTCAGATTTTACCTGTGGTTTCCTGGCCATGTCTTGACTCAGTTTCTTCCTCTTGAGTCCACCTGTGTTAAAAATGGTCAACGTGAGCATTAGTGTTGAGAATGGTGTTTAGATGTTGCTTTTAATGATTATCTCTGTCCTGGCATCAGTATTTTGATGCCCATTATAAAAGATACTTCGGCTCAGTGTTGGTCTCTGAGATCTGATGTTCAGCTTTTATGGGCAAATGGTGACCACAGTATGGTCACATGCAGCCATAGCAACCACAGAGATTCAAAACAGCATGCCCAGCTCTCTGAGGGCGGGCACTATGTTGTCCCTCATATTTTGTATCTTGAGGCAAGGTCTCGTAGGTCTCCACTGACTACCTGTATATTCCGCTCCCATTCCAGTTGCTTCTGTTTGAAAAACCCGAGTTTAACATCACAAAATCGAGAAATTGATAACACCGCTACTTCAGAGATATTAGTTCAACTTGGGACAGACAGGGAGCCTAATAATTTAGTGAGTTTTCTAAGTCTTTGAAAACTTACCATAATGTCAGGTTGGTGAAATAAAAGTTAGCAAATGAAATCTAGAATTATTATCATTTTCCAGCTTGATCTCATGAAATAAAAAGAGTTCTTTGTAAAGAACTCAAAGGTTCCATGATTGAATAGATTGAAACAAAGCATAAAATATTTTTTCTGTTAGGTTCACGATGCACAGGAGTGTATTAAAAACTCAGAGAAATTTTCCTCCATAGAATTCTGTTTACGTTAGTGTAGGTTGACTGTTCTAAAATTTGACCCTGCAGCCTGGTTTTGCATAATATTTTAATTCTCTGGCACACGTGAGAAATGTTGAATTTTTTATTGTAATGCTAGCACTTGTGGATGGGTCTGGCTGGGAATTTATGCATAAGTGTGTATTAGCATGTGAATTGGATGTAGAATTAAAATTCTCTTGAGATATATTTATAGCACAAAACTCTCAGCATGTTACTATTCATCCAGAAGAGATAATCTCCACACCTGCCTTTAAATATTAGTGCATATTTTTTTCTTTGTATCAGTGCTACCAGTAACTTGTAAGTTTAAAAAGTTGAAAACATTCTCGTTTTCCTTTCTTGAATTCTGACAGTGTTCTACAGGAGGAAAAAGACAGAAGCTTGGTGGCCACATCGGAGAGGTTGAAGTAAAGGTTGTGAGCAGTTCAGAAACAAGTGATTCCATTTCCTGAACTGTTGGCAATCCGTCATATTTTCTTTCAGTGTTGATCTTGAATTTATTTATAGTCTTCAGTATAAAAAAGAAACAAAGATTTATTTGAAGGGACAATTCAGGAGCAGCTTTCAAAACTTTGGCTTTTGCAACCTTTGATCAGCGACACTGCTTGTTGTGTTTGGGGTCTCTTACTCATTCCCGTGCAGTGTTACTGGGCTGTATGCCTGTAAAAAGCCTTGGCTATATTTGCTGTTTTGCTTAGAAGAGGTAAAGAGTCTCTCTTGGCCACCCTGTCTGAATATTCTGCTGTGGCACTGTTTGCCCAGCCTCTCAGTTGGTGGCAGAGGGGTGGGACTTTGCCTGAGAGCACTAGTGTTCAGTCACTAGCTGCTGGACTTGTTCATCCTCTGCCTGTCGCCCCCTCCTCCCTTTCTGGAGGGGCGTGAACTTGCCCAGAATTGTGACTGCCCTAAAAGGGCTCCATCTGCCTCAAGTGGGTTCTTAGAAACCTGTCACTGTTGGGAGAAGTTTAAATCCTACGCAGGTAAGAAAGCATGTTGCAAATTACTTTGTGAGTAGAAGATTTGTGAAGGGGAGCAATTTTAGTAAGTTTGTGGGTTTTTAATAACTTGTACAAGAACTGTCACAGTTTTATTCCTGTGGTACCTGAAGGTAAGTGGGTATAGGTACATACAGTGGTAGAAAAAATACAATTCTCTAGCTTTAAATTGCATGGACCACTGAAACTCTTCATGAAGATTATTTTGTTTATTGATTATTGATTTTTCTTTGACTTCTCTAATAAGAGAGAAATCTGCCACAAATACCAACAAAGGCTATTAAACACTATCAATCTGTGGTAATTCTGGCATTAATTCAATATGGATTTATTTTAATGTCTCTTGTTGTAAAATTTCCCTAAACTTACCTATAATTCAAATAGATTTTTCAATAAGCCACTTGTGAATAGGATTTGCCTGGTGAATAGAATTTTTGTGTGTCATTTACCACTTCCTATATATTAAATATTAACTGCATGTCGGGGGTATATTAGAACAGTCTATTAAAAAATTTAAGTCTTTTCATGATTCATTTTGTGAAAATGTTAAGGGTGATGCAATAAAGCAAAGATGATGTTAAAAATTTTTTATCATGCATGAATTATTACAAAAAGCTGATTTGGTTTTGTTTATTTTTCATAATTAGTAATGAAAATATTTGATACATTTTAATAATTTGTTCTGATTGTCACTCTTTGGTTCAGCTACATTGATAGACAAACCCTTACTATTTAGAAGTTTCTTTTCCTAAATAAGATGTGAGAATAAAACTGTATTTATTGACTTAGCAATGTATTTATTTATGGGCTTGGAAAGTTTATTAGCCATTATATAAAATTTCTTCCTGAAATAGAGAGTAGAAATTAATAACTTAGTTGGTTTGTGTCTTTGTAATCATGTTTCTAAAAGCTGGTTTCATATAAATTGTGCATATTCATGAAAAAAAAGTAATGCTAAAGTATGGAACTTGCAGGTTTTACAGAGTTGAATTCAAATGATATTAGGAAAATATTTATATTTGTGGACTTTTGTTTTTTTAGTTAGGACTATGTTGACATTTAAAAAAAGCATATGTAATTGTGAAAAACAGTCAAACCTTAATTTTGTGTGAGCTGTGACGAGGCAGCAGTTTGAGCATAAGAGTATTATAATGACTGATGCAAACAAAACATGATCACTAAAATATATTTTGGATAGATTTGTGCACGAACAAAGTGCAACATTCTGGGGCTATTTTTAAGTGAATGAGGAATTTTTGCAGCTGTTAAAACCGAAATGGGGATTGTGGCCTTTGAGAACTCCTGTGGCAATTACCTGTTGGAGAAAACATTTTATACACTTTTTACCTTATAGGGCCATTACATGCACAACGGTCCCCTCGCCAGAGATACACAGAGTACTTCCAGACACCTTCAAGTGTATGAAACTTTTCCACAATTTCCAGAACAGGTTTGGCCGTGTTTTACTTTCATGGGTTTCCCTAGGGGCTCCGGGCTGAGTTCTCTTCACACAGGTAGAGGCCAGGACTGAGAAGCAGGGTCAGGGCGAAGTTCCCCGGAGGAGACACAGTGGGTGGGCTTCGTGCCTTTTACCTGCGGACCTGCGCCTTCCTTTCTGTCCCGAGACCAAGCTGCCACAGAAGCCCGGCCGCTGCTGCTCCCTCGGCAGGTGCCGCACCTCGCACCTCAGCGTGCACACCAATCTTCCCGATGCCCTTTCCTGCCTGACCTCACAGGCGTGGGGCCCCGAAATGCTCCATCTCTGACCGCACCTTGGTACGACTGCTGCCAGCTCAGGGACCACGCTGATCACCGAGGAGGCACACCATGAAATATCAAATCACTGGACAGGAGATCAGTTTGTGAGCAAATACTGAGAATATGATGGAGGCAAATGGACCGGTGTCGCGAGGCCTCCGTGGGGACGGTGTAGCTGTTGAGGTGCGACCTGCTGCCTTCTCCACGTGGAGGGCCTGCCGCAGCCTCCCCTGCGCTCTCCCAGCCGACTTTCCAGCCTCATGCTTGGCACCTTGCCTTTTATCGTCAGCACAAGGCCCCCTTTGTCTTCACCAGGGACTCACCCACTCCCTCCCCCTCCCGTCTGGCCTCCGTGGGGAGCCCATGGGGTTTGATTCGTGCTCTGCCCCTGAGTCTTCTTTACGGCATCTTCTGCCCAACCTGGCTTGCAGGTGCCTTGCTTCAGCTCGCTGCAAATTTAAATACAGACACATTAGCTGTGGGGAGCACATTCTCTCCTCACATTTAACACACACTTTGCCTGTGTAATCCACCAGTTTCGGGCAGTTGACCGACACAAACCTCCAAGTCTCAGCTTGTTAGATGCGTGGCTCCAGTTTCCTATTTAAACACCCTGCCGTGTCCTGGATGGCGGTGGACTCTTGAAGCAGGGGGTGGCATGGCACTCCACACACGCCAGTAACTCCTTTCCCTGCACTCTTGATGAAACTATCAGACACACAATCATTTAAAGGTCTTTTCTGGAGAACAGCTGTGTCTTCCCTACAACGATCTCATCACTAACACTTGAATTTTCCTTTCATCCTTTGCTCGCCCAACCACCTAATCTTTTTTCGTCTATGACCATCTTATTTATGATACATTTAAAAAACAAACTTCAAGCATTGGCTCACATTCAGTGTGATTATTACTGGCTAGACTTGGCTTTGGTGACCGTTTACGTGTAAACTTCATCTGTACAGAAGTTCGACTGGCAAACCTGTGCAACCGTGCACAGCAAATCCCAGCAAGATACAGAATATAGTGATCGGGCAAAGTGCCTGAATTCCCTTCCCCGGGCCTCAGGTTCTTCTGTGAGTCTCTCTTTCCAAAAAACGACTCACTGATCACAATTAGTGACTTGTGACCAGTTTATTTCTTCAGGATTGATGGGTCGATCACTTTTATTTTATGCAAGTTATTTGTATAAAATACTTGGGAATACATATCATACAACTCTTTCCAATACATTGACATTTAGTTCGGATAAATCTGAAGTTCTTTCTTCCTGACAATATTGAGATCTTAACATTAGCTTCGTTTCTGTGATTTTTTTGTTTTTGTTTTTGTTTGAACTTGGTACACATACTTGCCAGTGGTCTTACTGATTCTCATAACATTATACAGAGTGGTTAGTGAGGCAGAATATGAATAGCAGTGTGGAGATCTGGGGGTATCCATGTTCTCTTAGGCAGTATTTTTGGCTTGCACTTGGTTCCTTTGTATACAGAGAAAGATCACTCCGACTCAGCTCTTCCCCGCAAATGTTGTGTTAAAAGTTGCCTTCACCATGTGTCTAGTGAGCAGTGTAAGTTGGGTCACACTGTGTTTTTCAGAAACAGAGAGCTTTGTCCCCGTGGCAGTGTGAATTCATGCCATCCCATGTTTGTGGATCGTGGTTTCTGCGAACTTTGCCTTCAGGTGCCTGGCAGGGTGATTTAGATCCACTCTGCTATGGAGGGACGAAGCTCTATAAAACCTTGACTGTCCAGAAAGCAATTTGCTGGAAATGCCAGGCTCTCGGAATGACCTGCGGTTACAAACCTAGAAGCCCCACAGTAGCTGTGGTCACAAAGAACAATGTTTGAGTGTCTAGCACTGTGTCTAAGGATGTGGTCAAAATGGATGTTTTACTAGCACTGTAAAGTTGTCTGCGGGCTGTAGAGCATTTGAATTAAGTTGTACAAAATACCATAACATCTATTTTTGGGTTTGCTCCTGTTCCCTTTAATGGACTATGAGTCTCATCTTTGAAAACTTAACACAACTCCAACTGAAATCTACAGGGATTTTCTGCTTTGCTAGTGAATACTGACTTATACACTGTTTATTTCAGTGAGAAAAATCCATGACAGAGAGATAGTATATGTTAGGTGTTCAGCAGCTTCTTTCACAGGCTTCCTTTGGAGTATAACATATAGTGACTTTTATAGCACATTACCACTTAGAAAGTTTATATTTTCTTGCTTGGGAACACAAGCAAATAACCCACCAGTTTTGAAAAGCAGAATATGAGGTTCTTAGAACCAAATTGAAAAAAGGTCAACAGTTGTCTGTTTTTAAAAAATACCTTTAAAACCAGAGACTGAATGTATTTTCCTAGAGCTAATGTATGCTTAACTACCCTACCTATGGACAACAAAAAGAAATGTCTACATGCATGATTATTCTAGTTTTCCAAGCCATTTAATTTATGGTTGCTTTTCTCTGAGAGGAAAGGAAAGAGCAAGTTTTGCCCATACTTGCTGAAAAAATAATGCAGAGAACCATGTTTGAACAAAAACAAATTTGGTTGATAAGTCCAAGATTTCTACTGTGTTGCAACAGTATCTGAGGCTTTTGCTTATTTAAATATTTCATCTGATGTTGTCATTGGGGGTATATATCTGTATTCAGATATATACAGTCATGTATTTTATCACAGAAAGTACAGCGCTATGAGAAATGATGATTGTTTTCCTTCTCTTTTGATTTCTAGTCCCAATGAAATAGAAAAAAATACCAATGAATCTTCTTCCGTGTCTTGTGAAGTGTTTACAATGGTGATAATATCATCCTATTAAAAAAGGCTACCATTTTGTGCATGTTTCATCATATTTTCAACTTCAACTGAAAGTTTGAGATTCTAGGGCTGAGTAAAAGTCATCAAGCCAATTATCTGTCAAGTGTACCTCTTTTTTTCTGTGTACATCCTCCCTGTCTTTGAAAGTTCTGTGTAAGATCTAAAAGTCCCAGATCTTTCTGGATTGCTCTATGGCAAACCCCTGTTGATCTCTCAAGGTACTGTGATGGCTTATATACCTTTTAGTATCATTTTCACTGCACATAATGACTGTTGACTACTGTCTAATTATTTTATATATTACCTTCCCATGTCATCTCAAGGACATTGTAAAATAATCTCTGAAAGGACTCTATCTTCTGAATTTTCCTCATTTCCTAACCTTTTCTTGGTTAGTGTTTTGTAGTCTTCAATCAATAAAACTGCCTTATTATCAAGAGAGGTCATTTGTCTCTGCAAATATGCTAAACCTAATTTTCCCTTTTTTTATCAACTTGTCCTGAGAATAGAATTAACAGAAGGATTATGTTAAGGGGAAAAAGAATTTTAGATTTTTTTTTTGTCTTTGTTTTTAAAAGTTACTTCCATGTGTCTGGCCATGTTTTAATAATAGTCTTAGCATTCAGCACTTTAATAATTCCTTTTATCTTCAAAGAGAAAATTGTTTTTCTAAATAATTCTGTTTTCCAGAATGACTGTGCAAAGCAGATTGGCCTCATTGATGATCTAGAGTGTAAGAAAATTGTAATGTGCTGAAGTTTAGCTTCCAAATGACTTAGAGATAGATGGTGGTCCATACTTGCTTGAATGCATTCTGGCTAGAAATAAAAACGTCCTGTCAACAGCTGAGCTCTTGACTTTGGAAGTTTGATGTAGCCAGTGGTCTGGGGTGGGATCCTTAGCCAGAGAAAGCCATTCCAGTGATTTATCTATCTTTTGTTCCTTACTCCAGATGAGTCATATGATTGGACCTATCCAATAAAGAAAATAAAGAGTAGCAGTCAATGTTGTGGTTATATTTTGTTAGTCCTGCACAGTGTTATTAGTTACTCACTTTATCCAAGTAGATTTCACTTATCTTCTAACAAATCAGAGATCTTCTCCTTAGAGGAGGCACATGATTCTTTCTAGTTCAATCCAGTATATTTCCAAGACCTTTATATTAGACTCTGGCTGTTCTTGTAACAAATTGCTATAGAGGTAGTCATTTAAAACCACATAAATTTATTATATTACATTTCTGGAGTTCAGTAGTCTGAAAGAGGCCTTCCAGGGCTGTGTCTTTTTCTGAAGGTTCCAGGAAAGATTCTGTTCCTTCCCTTTGCAGCTCTGAAAGCTTCCCACAGCTTGCAGCTCAGGGCTGCATCACTCTGACCTTTGTTCCCATGGTCACATCTTCTTTTTAAATATTATTTACTTATTAATTTTTGGTTAAAAGTAGGAAAATTTATTGGAGAACTGGAATGAGGAATAAGAATGGGGGGATGGGGAATAGGTATAGCTCTTGAGAAACAGGAGGGGTCTGGAATAGGTTGCTTACATCTACTTCTTTGGGCCTCCCTTTTTTTCATTTTTTTCAGAATCATTTTGAATACATTGGGCCTGCCTAGGGAATCCAGGGCTAAGTTCCCATGAGAAGACCCTTAACTTAATCATCTTTGCCAAGTTCCTTTTGCTGTGTAAGTAATATACCCACAGGTTCCAGGAACAAGGCTGTGGATATTTGGGGGCAGAGGGACCTTATTCTGTCCACCACACCCAAATCTACCTCCTGGCCTCACCTCCAGTAAAATATGTGATTCTTTCTGACTCATGATCTCTATAGTGTTAACTGACTAAAACTTATTTTACCCTTTATTGTGGTGTCAAATATTTTTCTAAAAGATAGGTTGGGAATATTTTAAAAATTGATTCCTTTTCACAAATTAGCATAAATTAATATATCTTATTTTAAATGCTGTATTAAATAATTGCAAGATATAAATATCACTGTTTTCTCCCATTGCTTGATTATTCTTCTCCTTTTAAATTCATTTTACCTGATAATGTTTTGTTTAAAGTTCTTTTTGTATTGGTATTTTCTTTTCATCTCTTCTATAGAGTAAGCTTCCTACTTGTTAAGCTACTAATTCCCTCCTTGGTTCCTTGACTTTTAATCCTTTCAAATCCTAATTCTTTTCCTCCCAGGCATTTCTGGTTCATTTTCTTCAGTGATCTCTAGATGCTTTCACTGGAGGCCACTTTTACATGTTTTGATATCAAATAGCAAGATGCTTAATTTAATGCATGCACATGTCTATATATTTTCAGTACATGCACAGATGTAAGATATGTTTGTATATACATTTACATATATAGATAGAGATAGAGAGAAATGTGAATATATTTCAATCTATTATATGAAGAAGCACATGATCTAGTAAATCACAAGATTATTTTGTATATAATATAAAACTCCAATCCTTAAGCTTATGCACAAAACATTAAAGCTATGGCTATGATTTTCATTAATACTTAATTTAGTCATTTGTTAGCCATTACTAAAAGTCATGTAGCAAACCTCTAAGAAATATATAATGTGAGAAAATAGCTAGTAAATGTTTTCCATCTGATAGGGAAAAGAGCATTGAGTTTGTAGGGGGTGTTTTGCTTTGTTTTGCCTGTGACTTCTGGTATTGCACTGTGCAAAGTTTAAGAAAGCATGAAACTAACAGTGGGCAAAAGCGAGTGCACATGGAGGAAACCAATGATGAATGTAACATGGGAGCAGCAGAGATGGGCTGATGGGGTGGAAGGGAGGTTTTCAAAGGGGAGTGGTCGGGACCAAAGTTTTGGAAAGGGAATCAAATGAGGATGGAACCAGTAAATATGGCTTCCTGGAGACAACAAGACCAGACTGCCATGTGCGTGGCAAACATGTCCCACAGATGTGGAAGGAACATGCTGTAGGAGAAGAGGGTGACTAATTCCATCCCTGTGGTGAGAGGACAAAATTGGCAGAGAGGTTCACAAACAGCAGCCTGTTAGGGACAGGAGAGCAGGATGCTAAAAACCTCATCTATCTATAGGAAATAATGGCATTGTTGAACTGCGTTCCTGGAGACTGGGAATAAAATATATGGCTGGGAGGTTTGTTGTACTGATTTTATCCTAAAGGTATGAGCACTTGTTAAACTGCTGCTACTAATTTATGTCATATAGCAAGCAGAGCCCCTGGGACTGCTCCGAGCCAGGGGCAAGGTGCTGGTATAAATTTCAGTGACTCATCTCTTGGTTCTAAAATAGCAGCCGGCTAGGGGTCAAAGTGTCTTCAAGAGAGGAAGTCTTTTTGACACATGTTCTCCTTGAAACCGATCTCAGAACCCGTGCTTGTAATTCAGTTTCTCAAGCTGGTGTGAGGCATGCGGCGCGGAGTGGTGAAGCTGAGCAATGGGAAATGAGCTTGCATCACGTCATGAAGGGCGTTGTGTTATCTGCAAGGATATTTAAGTTTTATCTTACAGGTTTTCGGAATGGCTTTCAGCATAGCCCTCAGAGATGTTCTTTTTAAAATTATTATTAGTACTTGTTTCTTTTATTAGTTCATAATGATTGCATTTGTCGTGGGGATCTGGAACATGTCCATAACACTCGGATACATGGAAGGGCTCAGAACTCAGAGGCTATGAGCAGATTAACTTTCAGCCACATTTTGAATTGTGTGTGTGTGTAGCCCTGGGGATTAGATCAAAGGTGTTCACACTACGCTACATCCCTATTCCCAACCCCTTTTATTTTGAGACAGGGTTTCACTAAGTCATTAAATTGCCCAGGCTGTTCTAGAACTTGCAATCCTCCTGCCTCAGCCTCCTCGAGACCTGAGATTATAGGTGTGCACCACCATGTCTGGCTCAGCTTTTGTGTATGTTGGTCTGCCCAGAAATGCACCTGTCCTTTTTCTCCTATTATAAAGAAGGTATTATTTCAAAAATCCTAATATGGTACAGTGTCCTGTGGTGTAAAAAAGCTATCCCATGTGTTAAAGTGAAGGATGCCCTGCTTGTAACAAAATCGAAGACAGATTTGGATCAGCAGTTGATAAATTAGTATATTAAAAATAATTTTGATGTTAGATCACTGCTTTTGGGCATGGAATTCAAAAGACCAGATGTGGGGAATAAATAAGATGGATTCAGCAATTTCTCTTAGGTTTCTGATTTGGTCACCAGATGGATTATGGGGCCATTTAATGAGGTGAGGACCAGCAGAGGGTGGTGTAGGCAGAATACGTGTTCCCCTAAAGACACACAAATGCCAATCTGTAGAATTGGAAGATGTTACCTAAGAAGGCAAAAGGACTTTGCAGGTGTGATGAAGGATCTTGAGATGGTGAGGTTATCCTGGAAAATCTGCATGGACTGTCCCTTATAATGAATCTTTTAACATAACTGATTGTTGTCAAGGAGAAAGGGAGAGACAGAGACAGAAACAGAGACAGAGAGAGAGAGACGGAGGCAGAGAGACAGAGAGGCAGAGAAAGTGAGCAGGAGAGATCCAAAACGTGTAAGGGACCTGTTGATTTGACTCCTCATTGCTAGTTTAGAGGAAGGAAGAGGCCAGGAGCCAAGGACTGTGGGCTGCCTCTAGAGGCTGGAAATGACAAAGAAGCAGATGACCCCCTGGGGCTCTGGGGAGGAAGGAAGCCCTGCTGACACCTTGGTTTTAGCCTGGTAAGATCTTGATTGCACTACTGATCTACAGGACTGTAAGAGATAGAGTGTTGTTTAGGCTACTAGTGAGTCATTTGGTTACAGCAGCAAAAGACAACTAATATAGCAGATTTGCATAGCTTTTTCTTTTTAGGTGAGGGGAGCTGAATCCAGGGTCAAGCTGTGCTCCTACTAAGCATGTGCTCTACCACTGAGCTCTCCTCTGAGCCCCAGATTTGTTCAGGTTTTTCAATGACAAATGAGAAGGAATACTTGGTATTATTAGATGTGCCAAAGGTTAGCTGTTTGGTGTTGTGGGCATTTTAATCTCTTTGAATATATGCTTTCTGTAGTGAATGACAGAAAACCATTAAGAAAGAGCATTTTATTTAAAGCTTACTTGTTTTCAATTCTTTCTACTTCATTGTCTTCTTCCTCAAAATTTGGGGTTGGAGTAGGTGATTTCAGGTACTCCTCAGCTCGAAAATCATGACAATATTTGCCTTAGATGAATTACAACAAACGAGACATTCTACTACCTATTTCAGTTCCTTCTCTGACAAGGATGAGGAAAATAAAGAGAACCATATAGAAGAATTATGGGTAAACACACAAATGTGGCATTCATTGTAAAACATGAGTGTGTTCAGAAATGCAGCATCCTAAACACTTGGTATAAATCAGTACATGCTTTAGAATTCCTGTACCCAAATATCTCACTTGCATCAATATAAATGTAAAGGAAAGTTCTGAATAGAAGCGCAGATTGGCCCAACAATCTTGGGGCCTAAATATTCATCATAATAGAATCTGTATCTTGTTATCACTACAGATTATTACCAGAATGATCTGTAATGTTGCTAGTGGCAATTCTTTTCATGGTGTTAGTAACTCATGGTTCTGAGATTTAAATCTCGCAGGTAGAATCAACCCCTGGATGGAATTTCTTTGTTTGTTTTTTTGTTCATTTGCTTGTTTGTTTGTTTTGTTTTTTTCCTGTTAAGAAGCTGATGCTGCTTTTTGAATTCTGCATATTGGGCACTTGTTAGGTAATGGTCATATATGATTGCTGGGTAGAAGAAAATGTACTAAAGTCAGTTCTTTAAAGTTACTTCTTGCCTAGAATCCATTCAGCACAAATGGAGCTCCAATGGAAAATTCCCTTCTATGGAAGGGAAAAAGTGTAATTTCCAGTGTAACTGATGCCTGTAACACAGATGGGGGGAGCTCTCCCATACCCGATGGGTGGATTGCAGTCAGGGCTGCCGTGAAAATCACTTTGCTTTTGTCAACTCATCTCTTGCCAGAGGTCACAGTCAAGCGCATTCTCAGCCATTTGAGGATTCTAGGTGCAAATTCTGTAGGGGGAACAAAAACATCTACTGATTTCCTAAGAATTATCTCATTAAAAGTGAATTTGGAATGTGGTTCTGTGTGGATCAGCTGTTGCCGTAATGTCCTGAAAAATCTTGTTCCAACAAAATTAAGCCCTTGAGCGATAATTGAACAAGTGCCCTTGAACTTGTTGTGCTGACTTGTGCTTGCCAAATGCTGGTGGTGAAATTTGTGGAGATAATAAGTCTACTGTGAGTGAGATGCTTAAGCTGCAGGGCCCGTATGTTGTGTCTGACTCTGGTGCTGGGAAAGCTTTTAGGAAATGATGACCTTGAACATGCTTGGAATGGTTGACCAACATGAGGTCGCTGATGTTGTCCAAGTGGTTGCTTCCTGCAGACTACCATCCTTTGTCTTTGGCCTCACACACCGCATGTGGCTCTTCTGAGCTAACATTCTGCTGATGCTAATCCAATTAATTTCTGCAGACAAACTGCAAATGTCTTAGGGTATCTAAATTAAGAGGCCCAGGGTGCATTGTTTTCTCTTGCCATATTAATCACCACTCAAGGTGTATCTCAGAGTAAGTCTTGATGGTACCCGACAATCAAGTTTTTCCTTGAGGACTGTTTGGTTATGTGTTTTCTCCTGCACCTCTGAGTCTCCATCTTAGTCAGTTCGAGTTACTGTAACGAATGCTGTATACTGGGGTGACTTACACAACACACCTTTATTTCTCATCATTCTGGAGGTCAAGATGGCTGCAGATTTGGTGTGTGGGGAGGGCTTTCTCCTAGGTTTGCAGAGAGATGTGTTCTTACTACTAGAGTGAGTGGTGATAGAGATGTGTTTATTTCTATGTTTTTTTTTAAAGGGCATTAATGTCACCATAATGTCCCACCTTCATGACCCAGTCTAACCCTAATTACCACTCTAATGCCATCACACTGAGTATTGGGGCTTCAACTAAGAATTTTCAAGAAACACAAGCATTTAGTTCATAGCAGTATCCCTTGGCCAACAAAATTAGATAAATGATAATCATTCTATAGAGTTCCTTAGAATAGTGTCGATGTGGTATCCCAAACAATACCTGTTCATTTGTTTTCCATCTTTCTTTCTTTCTTTCTTTCTTTCTTTCTTTCTTTCTTTCTTTCTCTCTTTCTTTCTTTCTCTCTTTCTTTCTTTCTTTCTTTCTTTCTTTCTTTCTTGAAAGTAGATCAATATTATGAGGCATTGGGCTGGGGACTTATATATGTAGAGAGAGAGAAAGAGAGAGACAGAGAGAGAGACACACAGACACACACAGACACACAGATACACACACACACACACACACACGTAGAGGCATTGAAACGTTCTTTCAGATCTTGGACAAACTTCCTGAAATGATTTTGAGGAAAGAAAGGGCAGAATGAGTGACAGATTTTAAGAGCAGTGATGAGCACAGCAGTGGGAGTGACCTCATCAGTTTTGTGGTTGTCCTTTTCCCACATCATTTCACCTGTAGCCTGGCCCATGAAAGATGCTCAGAAATTGAGTTCTGAGTACATTTATTGATTGTTAGCTGGAGTAGTTTTACAGCAATAAAATGACCTCACTGAAGAGTTGATTCTTCTTTGTATTGAAAAGTTATTCAGCTTTGGGCTCTGTGCCCATAGCAGGCCGCAAGCTCTTGCTTTACCCATTTAACATGCATAATGGGTTTTGAGTTCTTTTTCTTCTTTAGGATATCAATCACCTGCATTTGGGACTCTTACAATTAAAATAAGTCTTTAAAGTTGGTTGGCCTGGAAACCACCCATTATTCCAGGCCGAAGTGCCTAGGGGAGGCTTGTTTTTCCTTTTTGTCTGCCAAGGAAGGCTGTACCAATTTGCCCAGTCATCCCTAGGTTTAATCCAAGCTGCAAAAACTTGGGCATCCATGGGCTATTTCAGAATATGAATCTATGGTATTCACTGGGTTCAGAATGGGCAGTTTACTGGCTTCTCTAGGGACCAGATGCTTCTGACAGAGGTAGCGATAGGGGTAAAATGTCTCCCCTGGGACTATAGATAAGAGCAAAGAAAGAAAGATTCTTGACACATTCACGAGAGAGCCAAAACTTATATGTCATGGTGCTATGTGGCTTGAGCTACCAGTGGTACATGCATTCCATTGGGCAGCTTTTCATTAATTTTCTTAGTGAAAAAGACCAATAAAAATAATTGGATCTGTTTGTAATACCAGTGCTACAAGCCAGCAATGGGACAGTCATGCATGTTTCATAGGTGGTTCAAACAGGTGAGAATATGTTCGAATTAAATTTTGGAGCAGTATCAAAAAGGACTATTAAAGGGCTGGGAGTTTGGCTCAGTGGCTTAAGCACCTGTCTGGCAGGTATGAGGCTGTGAGTGTGACCCTGGTGCTGCAAAAAACAAAACAAAACAAAAAAAAAGGACTATTAAGTTAGAGATACCTATCTAGATGCAAATACTGGTTTAATTGAATTTATCATTATTTTTAACTTCTCTTGTTTGTAATTGCACTTACAAAGTGATGAGTGATGTTTTAAGTGTTTTTTAAAGGTTTTTGGAAATGTTGTATATAAATGTTTAAAGTTGTAGGCAAATTGAATTAGGGAAAGTAGAGTCTCATTTTTCTGTTCATGCGCATTATTAAAAAACATTATCGTCGTTTGTTTGTTTTTGTACCGGGGATCAAACTCACGTCCTTGTGCTTGCCAGGCAGGCACTTACGCCGCTGAGCTAAATCCCCAGCCCTAATTATCATCATTTCAAATAAAATGCTCTGATACATGACTGGTAAGTCTTAGATACAACCATATGAAATTTCTATTTTTTTCTGGTCAGAATGACTGGATATTAATTTTATGCTTTATTGTCATATATTTATACCCTTTGGCTTACCAACTAGATGCTATGAAGCTGTTAAAAATAATAACCAAAATGATAACAACTAAACCCAAGTCTGTTGTAAATATATTTGTAGACTGAAGAATCTGCTTCCACATGAACTACCATTTTCTCTTTGCCACTTTTGGAAGTTCACAGTTTTCTATTTCTGTGTTTCCTTTGGAATAGGTAAAATTAAGTTTTAAAAACATTTAAAGCAGCTTTGTATGGTGACACATGCCTGTAATCCCAACACTAGGGTGACTGAGCCAGGAGGATCACCCTGAGTTCAAGGCCAGCCTGGGTTCTCCATAGTGAGTCAAAGACCAACCTGGAATACATACTAAGACCCTATCTAAAAAAAAAAAAAAAAAAAAAAAAAAAAAAAAAAAAAAAAAAAAAAAAAAAAAAAAAAAAAAAAAAAAAAAAAAAAAAAAAAAAAAAAAAAAAAAAAAAAAAAAAAAAAATCCAAAACTCAAAACAAACAAGCAAACAGAAAACAGAAAAAAAAAAATCTAACTCTGAAAATCACAAGAATATGGGAAGTTTTGAGGAAGTGATGTAATTGAAGGTAAGGAAACATCTTATTCCCTACAGTGACTCCTAAACTCCCAGTACCTTCAGTAGTGTTTCTGAAAACAGTTTAGGTGATGGAAAGAAATGGAAAAGATGTTCTTTGGGTGTTTCATTACAGTCCAGTTTTCCTATTTCATTGGAGTAGCTTGCTTTCTTTGGCTCACCCTAAGCTCATTGTGGATTTTAGGTAGGTGTTTTCTTCACCTTAGAAAGCAATTCCTTTTAAATTGTAAGAGAAATGCTCCCTGTGTGGTAGACAGCGAGTGGTGACGTCAGTGAAGGGGCTATACTGCGGAAGCCCCTGATGGTTTCTTTAGTCTAAAAAGTGATTCTGTGTCCATGGGTTTTGTGTGTGTCTTGAAATTTAAATTTGTAGCAAAAAAAGTATTTGAGAGTCCAGATCTAGCATCCTCCCAAGGAAAAATCAAACAAAACGAAAGACAGACAGAAAGAAAGAAAGAAAGAAAGAGAAAAAGAAAAAGAAAAGAAGAGAAAGAAAGAAAACCATTTGTGATGGTTTTATAATTAGGAGATTGTGCTTTATGCACTTATTACTTGGGAATACACATTGCCACTATTGTCTGATCTATGGTTGTCGGGTGATTTCTTGTGTTTGTTGTATATGTGTAACACAACTTTAGGCCTAGTTTTCATTAGCAAAAACAGTACCTTGGCAGTTGCTCAAGTTGGTTTACATAATCCTTGCCCTACTACACTGCGCTCTAGCTTTCCTAGTGGGACAGAACCACATTTGGGTGAAACTTGCTGACTATGATTAGTTGACAGTTTTTGTAGACAGACTCCTCTGTTAGATAGCAGGTTCTGTTAAACAGAAACCCGGTGTTGGGTTAAATGACAACATTTTCTAAAATTGTTCTATATTTATTTAGAAATTTAGCAAATGCATACATATTATTCCGATCCCTCCTTAGACTCTTTCTTGGCTCTTCTCTTTTTCTCATTCCCACACACAGTGTGTTGATAAACCCTGCCTGCCCTGCCTTCAATGTCCCCCCCTTCCATTGCTGCCACCCTGGTTCCAGCCACATTCCCTTTCATCTGGATTAGCGTCCCTTTTCTCCTAGGCACCCTCCAGCATCCCCGTAGACTGCCCTCTTGCCCACGGTGACCTACCAAGCAAAGGGGCCTCCCTGCTCCAAACCTTCTAGTGGGTCCCCATCTTCTCTGGGTGAAGCCGGAGTCTTTGCCTTGGTGCCCCGGCCCTGCCTAATGAGACTCTTCATTACCTACTTGACCTTTTTGTGCTCATTTGGCCACTTCCTGTCATGCTGACTTCCCCTGTCATCCCTGGCTCTTCCTCTCCCCGGAACATTCTCTTTTTCCTCTCACTTAAAAGCACAGCTAATCTCCTTACCTCCTAAGTCTTTGCTTATTTATAAACTTCACCTTTTTATAGTCCATCTGCCCTGTCCTATATTTTTAATTTTTTTTTCGCAGTACTTCCTACTTTTCACCTCAGTATGTAATAGTGACTGTGCTTAGGATGGACTCTGTCTCACTCCTCTCTAGAATGTTAGCACAAGGAGATGGCGTGGTGGCAATTTTGTTTCCCTTCCTGGTGTGTTCCAAGTTCTTAGGGTAGTTCTCATATAGTGGGAACTCAATAAATCTTCGCTGAGTAAATGACTGCTCATGGAAGGGTCATGGGTGGGCCCCTATCATCCCTTCAGCACAGGGACCAAGTAATGAATGTTAAAGCCAATTCACAGCATATTGGTTCACATTTCATATTTTATATGTCCTTTTATAAGAGTCAAAAGGAAGTTAAAAAAGTACTATTCATTGTAACTCATTCATCATTCTGTTCTTTTAATGACCGATTAGCCTCTGCCAACCTATTCCAGAAACTTCCATCTGAATTTTAAAGGTTTTTGATTGGGGTGAGGCTCTTTTTCAGGAAAAGGCCACTCTCATATTTGTGGAAATATAATTGTGTACCTTAGTAGTTTTGGAAAAATAATTGTGTGCCTTTCATTCCACTCCTCTGACACCAACTGATAAACCAAATGAAAATGTTAGGCATTGTAATTTTTTGGAGTAGTTCAAGTAGTTCTGTCGGTCATGGTGTTCTGGGAACTCACTTTTCCTGTCTGGCTGTTTTCGTACCTTCTGGGTGTTGGAAAAGTCAGGTAGTCTGTGTTCTGCCAGCTGTGCCACCACCTCTCCTGTTTCTCCTGAGATAGTCCTGACCCTCTTTGCAGAAGGGCCCCTATTGTATCTTGGCTAGATTCCTTCTACCTCTAGTCAGAATTACATGATTACCTTATGCTTATCTTCTCGGTCTGCTTATCTAAATCGGTTCCTTCAGCCACACTCTCTAGAAAGGTATAGGAAGACCTAGAAAAACCCATCTATCTTAGTTATTTTTCTCATTGCTGAGACAAAATACCCAACACCCAAAATAAAGGGAGGAAAGATTTATTTGGCTCAGTCCTCTGAGGCAGGGTGGCATGGCAGTGGGGCATCACAGAGGAGAAACAGTTCATGGTAGGAAGAAGGCAAACAGGCAGCAAACAACTAGTGACAAGGGACAAGCAACACCCACAGCAGCTCTGTCTGTCCTTTTTATCTTATCCAGGCTAGGGCGAGTAGCACTCACACCCTTAATCCTAGCATTTCGTTGTGAATCAATCCCAACCTCACACCCTTGATCCCAGCAGCATATATACCATATCCAGCCACCTCTGAAAAGCCACATCAATACTATGTGAGGCTTTGAAGGGACATCCAGATATAAGCCACAACACCAGCCATCACTGCTGCCTGCCTTGGACCTGCTTGTTCTATCCTTTGAGCTTCAGGCACTCAGACCCTTAGATCCTAGCCCAAGGACCCTCCCTGTTACTGGTCTCTTGCCATTTCCCTACCTGGCCCATGTTACAGCCAAGTTAGAAGACTAGCCCCTTGCAAAACACAGACAGCCCCCTTCACACTTTCCTTCTTCAAGAATTGAAGGTTACCTCCCACTTCAAAACTTCTCTACCCTTCTGCTGAGGACTCCAGTTACACTTTCTGTGTTCCTCCTTTGACACTGAAACTCATTTGCCTTCTAGTGAGGTCAGTACTACAACTGTCTTAGCCTCAGTGCTAGACTGTGAACCCTCTGGAGGCCAGCATGCATGTCTTCTATTGTGGTATCTGATCCATTGTGTAAACCAGTAGTGGGTATGAGTTTGGTATATTTCATAGACCCATGGGATGCTACGGGGTGGAGGGGACATGAAAGTAAAAGAGTTGCAGAGCCCAGGGTTTTTAGAATGGCCCTGATTTTGAAATTTTTTCACCCTTGTCTCTCCTGAAAATTACAGTTGTATTCTTTTCAACATTGCACAGCGGGTTTTAGTTTGGAAATGTAGTTACCATAGACAGTTATGATCTACTAACTTAACTTTTCTCCTGTAAAACTTGGAATTGAACGACATTTTAAATGATGATGCAAAGGTGATGTAAGTTAAGGGTCTTCTTAAGATGCTCCTGCATTTTTCATGGTAGCATGAGGAGCTCATTTAGGAGTTACTCTCCTTTTGTTTCATTTTGATGCAGAACACATTGTAGGTACATGCCTGGTAGTAAATCTATATGCAAACTTTCTCACACTCTGTCTAGAAGTTTTCTGCCAGACATGATTGAGGTCCATCTAGAAGATAATATTCATATATTTATGCCATCACTTTAGTAAACATTTATAGAATGCCTGCAATGTGCTGCATGTATAATATGAATAGATCAGATAAAAGCTCCAATCTGATTTTGGTGTGGCACCATACACCTATAATCCCAAGAATCTGGAAAGTGGAGGCAAGAGGATTGCAAATTTGAGCCCAGACTGGACACCTTAGCAATTTGGTGAGATTCTGTTCCAAAATAAAAATTTTGAAAAGGACTGGGAACGTAGCTCAGTGTGAAGACCCTAGGATTGATCTCTAAGAGCACAAAACAGAAAAAGTTCTCCACTGTCACAGAGCTTACATCCCAGGGGTAGAGGTGAAAACAAAGCACAAGTGCACTAGGTGGTGATAATTGTGACAGAAACCTTAAGCAGCAGAAGGTAGCCAGAAACTGTTGGGGGCAGTTGTGAGGGGAACTGGAATTTACAGTAAGGTAATTGGCAGAGGCAGTGAAATAATGAACCCTATGGATATCTAAAGGGAAGAACTTTGTAGTCAGAGGGGGTTATATGTATCCTTGTGTGGGGGTGGCCTGTCTTTGTGAGAAGCCTCTTTACATCCTGGAAAGAACTGGAGAATAGGGCTTGAGTTCAGAAAGGCCTTCACTTTCTCAACCTCTACAGACATGTTGGCCTGGGTAATTGTTCGTGGGTGTCTGACCTGTATGTAGCGGCATCCCTGGGTTCTACCCACTGTTTACAGGTGTCATAGTGTCTTTGTCCATTCCTGCTACTACACAGCAACACAGGAAATTTATAAAGAATAGAAATTAATCTCTCACAATTCAGGAAGCTGGGGAGTCCAACATCAAGGCGGGCAGCCGATTCAGGGTCTGGTGTAGGCTCTCTGCTTCCGAGATGGCACCAGGTTGCTGAGTTCTCCTATGGCAGAAGGTGAAGGACCAAGGGGATTGAAGTAGTCTGCTTTCTGTAACTCTTAGCACAGTATCACAGATTGGAAATTAAAACAGGATTTACTAGGCACATAGTATAAAGCTACCAGCTTTCTGTCTTCAGGGTTCACCCTAATGACTGTATCCTAATCACCTCCCAAAGGCTCCAACTCCAAACACCACAGCTGAATTAAGTTTTTGCTCTCTTAATACGTCACAGTGGAGATTAAATTTCAATGCATGAAGCCTTAGATAACACACTCAAATCATGTCCAAACCATAGCAGGGACGGAAATGCAAAAGGGACTAAGTAGTTCTATCAAGCTCTTATCCCATCCAGGAGGGCAAAACCCCTGTAGTACACTTAGCAGTGGCCCCAACTCTTAGGACTGTTTCACTGGGATTAAATTTTAACACAAGCTGTGGAGGGAACACAAGCATTCAAATCATGGCACACACCTAGCCCCTCTTCCTTCTCCAGATGTGACAGCTAGAAATGTCTCCAGACATTACCAGATGTCAGTTGAGGTACAAAATTACACTTGGTTGAAAAGCAGTGATTGAGATCAAAGTAATGATTTTGTTACTTGGAGTGATTTTTTTCATTTTAACAAGGGTTCTCTGGCCGCTATGTTGAGGATAAATTGAAATTGAAGGGGATGAAGTCAGGAACAAAGGAGATCATTAGCAAAAGTCCAGGTGCCTAAGAACAGGCACAGGTTGATGAGTGATCAGATTTGGGATTTATTTTGAAGCTAGTGGGATTTGATGACAAATTAGGAATCTGGTATAAAAGAGGAGTCAAAAATAGCAACAAAGGGTTTGAGCAAAGAAGATATAGGAGAGGTTCAGGTTTGAGGGCATCTAGTTTGATTTGAGTATATTGTGTTTGAGAACTGTGATTATACTCTTATCCTGAGAGACAGTCCTGTTTTCTTCTATAGTAACAGGCACAGAAGCTCTTAGAAGTTAGCTTAATTGTCCAAAGTCATAAAACCTATGAAGAGCGGAACAGGATGTTATCTGGAAAGAAGCATAAACCTTAGGGAGGATTCTGTAAAGCAAGCTACCTGGAATATCAGTGCTGTACTATACTTATCCCTCCAAAATTCATATGTTGGAACTTAAATTCCAGTGTATTTATATAAAGAGATGAGGCCTTTAGGAGCTGATCAAGTCACGGGGGCCCTGGAACTAGGGATCTTATAAAAGGGTTGCAGGGGACTGACTAGTGTTGTTTTGACCCTTCTACCGTGTGTGGACACACTGTTCCAGGAGTCATTTGGAAGCAGAGACTGATCCTTTGCTAGACAGCAGATTTGTTGACATCTTGATGTTGGGTTTTCCAGCCTCCAGAATTGTAAAAAATAATCTGTTACTTATAAATTACTTACTTGGGGGCATTTTGTTACAGCAGCACAAATAAAGACAATAGGTAAATAGGATTTGTGTTTAGTTGGATTTTAGGTGAGCTCTGAGTTGCTACTTCTCAAGGTCTGTCCCGTTGATATCTTACCCTACCAGTTGCCTGGCAAATCGGTGCTTGTTTAGTCAGTTCTCTTTGGAAAACCATACTGGGTCCCTTTCTTGGGGATCTACAAAACACATTTGCAAACGGCTTCTCCTCCTCTGTTATGGCATTCTGGCTTATATTTGGATGTCCCCCCAAAGGCACCTGTGCTTGTAGGTAGATGAGCTTTGGGAAGGTGGCTGGATCATGATGGTATGATACTGGATTAAGGGTGTGTGATAGCTAGATAAGCACACTAGTTACATTAGCATAGTTCTAGGTGTGACTGAATGGATTTACTATAAACAAAAGTCCCACCCTGGGTGTGGGTGGCACCAACCAATAGGCTTGTAACCTGGATGGAATAGAAAGGGAGGCCTGCTCCTGTTGTAGCGTGCTGCCTCCTGCCTGCCTTGCCATGGACTGTTTCTCCCCTGCCGCGTTTCTGCCATGCTGCCCTTCTTAGTGCCACCTGACTAGGGACTGAGACTTCCACAAACTGTGTGCTAAAAAATAATCCTTTCTTTCTTTAACTTGTTGGTGTTGGGTATTTGATCTCAGCAATAAGAAAATAACTAAGACATCTCCCCCCACCCCAAATGGATTAAGCATCTATATAAGTACAAGTGGCACTCTAAACCATTCTCCCATCTTGGAGCATAATTTCTATCTGTGTGTTTGTACACTAGCAAGCCTTTTCTCTCTCTCTCTCTCTCTCTCTCTCTCTCTCTCTCTCTCTTTCCGAAGTCTTCTGGTTTTTTGGCTGTGGCTTCACCAGACCCCTGAACAATTAACCTGAATGGATTTTCTTGAAATAGATCCAGAGGCCTTTCACATCCTCTGGCACTTAAAAGCACGTTTTCTGTCTCTTCTACTTTTATAATTGTGTGCTTAGCCTGTGGACCCAATAAGGTAATTGTAGCCATGAAGTTGTTAGCAGAATAGGGGAACCATGGGGAGCCCTGTGCCATGGTTGATTGTGTGGGCGATTAGAAATCTAACGGGGATGTGAGCTGAGCAACTCTGAAGAACTACCTCAGGCCTCTCAGCGCTTGAACCTTGTATAATCCTCGTGGTGGTTTAGCCTAAAAGAAAACAGAATACTGCCATTTCTCTCTCTGAGTCTCTCTCTCTCTCTCTCTCTCTCTCTCTCTCTCTCTCTCTCTCTCTTTTTCTAAAAATAATCAGTGCCGAGGAAGGCATGTAAGGAGATCTTTGGCACTTTGTCCTCAATGTCTTCTTGGAATGACCAGCTTGATAGGTATGTGACCTGTGTTTGATTTAATGCTTTGCTGTCACTGTAATGAAATTCTCAATAACAAGGTACTTTGTATTTTCCTTTGTCATTGGATCCTGGAGATTAACTGGTCCCCATCATAGAATCTGTCCCCAAAACTACAGAGTGTCATAGGGAAGCTACAAAGGTGCAAGAATTTTGCATCCAGAGGTTATTTAGGAGTAACTTTTCATGGTATGCTCCAATTTAGGGTTTAGAACTGTGTTCATTGACTTCCATCACGGATTGTATTTCTCAGTGGAGGAATGATTCCGGTGACTGACTAACACTGTTGCCCAAAAGGAGTCTGTGCAGATCCAAGACTTCTCTCAGAGTCTGTGTTCTTGCTGGAGACAAGGGCTACTCATCTGTGTATAAAACAAGCTTTTAGGTGAGTATGAGCTGCTGGTGATGGGCAGCAATCCTGCTGTAAAAATTACCTCTGGATTTTCCTTTATTCTTTCCACAAATTTTTATTGATCACTTACTGCGTGCTGGGCAGTGTGCAAGGAACTGGGGGAGGCAGTATTTAAATTTGGGTCCCAGAAGAGCAGATGTAAAGGCAGAGTTAAGAATGGATGGGAGGCATCATTCAAGGAAAACTATTCTGAAATCCTATAGAGAGCATTCCAGGCAATCGATGGAGATACAGTGTAATCCTTGGAAATGTCATTGATAGTTTTGAAAGTGTTGTAATTTAGAGATAGTATTTGATCATCTGGTAGCTGCTGCTTTTGACAATATCTTTGAATGCCGTGACACCCTTATATCAAATTCTAGGTTTCCTCAGTCATAGACCTTTACTCTTCAGAATATTAAAATTTTCAAAAGCAAAGTCATTGTTTGTGTTTTTAAATGTGGAAAATAGTATCTTCAATCATGAACTGCTTTTTTTCTCCCCTAAACGGGGTAAGATCTTTGTTGGACTTTGTGTGTGTGTGTTTTTGTGGTACTGAGGATCAAAACCAGGATCTCCTGCATGCTAACATGCATTTCTAACATTTAGCAATGCCCCTAGCCCTTCATTGTGCTCTTTATGTAAATTTGTTCACTTGGCCTTTTTTTCATGTTCTTAAATAGCTAAATAAATAAACTAAGTAGCTGCCTTGAGTAGGACTGTGAAATAGTGTAGAAATTCTCACATTAGACAGAATACGATTCTTGCTTGTGGGGACAGCAGCATGAGGAATGTTGTTTATGATAAAATAAGGCCGGAATGACTCACTTGTCTGATCAATATATAGGCATTGCTATTAAAATGTTTATTTTTCACAAAGACATTTTCTAGCACAAAACTGCTGAAGGGTGAATTCAGGAAACCTTAGGTACATTTTTCTATAAAGCATAGTTTCAGAAAGCTTTGAAATCAATCCGTTTTCTCATTTCCTTACTTTAATTCAAGTTGATGCAGTTATTTAATAAAACTATACCTCTCATAAGTCATTCTAATAGCATTTGCAGTGATCATAAAAGGAAAACACATAGGGTTTATTAATTATGAGAAGATGTTTGTTTGCTTGCTTGTTGGGTGGTTGTCTCCTGCATGGCTTTGCTTCCTTTGTAAAGTCATTTGGAATCCTCACCCCCAACCCCCAGCCCCATGTATGCGAAGGGTTGTGGAGTGTAAACTTGTACTTCACTGAGTGGAGAGATGGCAGAATTCTAGGGGCTCGCTAAGAGAGTTTGGTTTTCTCTAGAAAATACGCTGCTTTTAGTCTAGTTTTAGGCTACAAAAATAAACCTCAAAACAAAACCTGACAACATCTAGCATAGTAAGAGTTCAGTGAAAAACTGCGGTTTGCATTGACTACTGGCTTTATTTCTTTAGGTTCTGTTAGACTCCCTTCAGCATCTTGCAGTGGGTCTTGTGTCGTCAGTGTGGTTGTGAGTCCCCTGCTTATACTGTGCAGCTTAGATCCTGTATTCCACATGATGTCCATGGACCCACTTTTCTTTTTGCAGAGTGGGGTCTTTATGATGGTGGAACTTGGTTGGGCTAAGGGATGCCCAGAGAGCTGGCAAAGCACCATTTCTGGTGTGCCTGTGACATTGTTTCTGGAGGAGATTAGCATGTGAGTTAGTGGACTTGGGGTCCCACCTTCAGGGCCCTCACCAGTGCAGGTGGGTGTGGTCAGCAGTCCTTTGAGGACCTGAAAAGAACAGAAAGGTGATGGAAAGGTGAATTACCTCCCTGCTTGAGCTGAGACATCTGTCTTCTCCTGCCCTAGGACTTCTAGAGCTCCTGCTTCTTCTTGGCCTTTCTGATTCAGAGTGGGATTTATACCGTCCTGCTCCTTGCTTCTCAGACTTTGGAGACCTCGTGGCCTCCATAACCACATAAAATAATTCTTATCTTGAATATCCTTTTATGCTTACCTCTGTATGTTCCATTGGTTCAGTTTCTCCAGAGAAAACTGACCAATCACAGTTTTCAATTTCCTTTAAGATCCATACTGCTTGATTGTAGGTACAGAACTATCTGGGGAAAAAAGATAACTGCTTTGGAAATAAGCAAGTTTTTTGCAGGTAAAGTGAGCCTGAACTCTTCTGGTGCAGATAGCTATTTTCATACTGACGCAAGTATTGGGGGACTATTTTCCTATTATCCCATGAGAGCTGTGGAGAGGTTCTAACTTGGAGACACCTGACCTGATGCCTGTTTATCCAAACCCGTGTTTATTCAGGTAGAGTTTCCTCAAAGCCTGGAGGATCCTGAAAACCTGAATTTCAAGTTGTAAGAGAGGCCACCCATTGTTTCTGATTTTAAATGGAAGGCCAGGTTCATGGATGCAAAAAACAGAAGGTACAGTTTTGAGCAGTAAGGGACTCCTTGGTGTTCCTAAAGAGACTAGTAGAAATTGCCAGGGCAGGCAGAGAGCTCTCTCTTCCTTAGCAACAGCCTGGATGAGGAGCACAGAAGCCTGGAATAGCAGAGGTCCCTACAGAGAAATCTGTGTGTAGGCAGAGTCAAAAAGCAATTGAAACAAGTTTGCACTAATGACTTTGGGGACCAGCGTGCCCCATGAATGGAACAGGAGGGCCAGTATTATCAGGAGTGACCTCTAATTTGCAATTGAAATGACCGTTGGCTGTGTCAGTGGACACCTGGGTGGGAACATTGTACCATGTGGGTGGTTCTCAGTGAAAGTCTTTATCTTGGACGTTGGGGAGAGAAAAGTTTTTCTGCTGCTCTTTGCAGGCTCAGTATTGATAGATGGTTGGTGTGTGTGTGTGTGTGTGTGTGTGTGTGTGTTTCTAGAGGAATTCAGTAACAGTTGGTGTTCGGATTTATCCTCTGCACAGATGCTTGCATTTGGATGGGCAGTGTAGGAGTGAGAGGACATTGGCTGTTGTTATTCAACCAAGGCATAGAAGGGCTGTGAAAAATGATGGTGATTAGTTAGGAATAGCAATCTAGTCTTGTGACCTTGAGTAAGTTATTGATCTCTTCTGGCACCAGTTTAATTCACTACTCATCAGTGTTCATTACTCAGTTAGTGCATCACGCTATAGTGAGGGGGATAGTTTCTACCTTTGGTAGATTTGTAGTTTTTTGTTTTCTTTTTCTTTTTCTTTTCTTTTTTTTTGGTACTAGGAATCAAATTCAGGACCTTGCACTTGCCAGGCAGGCACTGAGCTGCTGATAATGTCCCCAGTGGATTTGTAATTCTTGAAGTGTCTGGTAGAATGTTTAGTACATAAGTTCTCAATAGGTGTGATATAGGAAAAATGTAACTCCTGACCTGCTAGATGTCAAATGTGCTGAGTTTGTGGTCTCACAACGTGGAGAAATGAAATTTTCAGCCAAAGGAGGAAGTTCAGAGAGTTTTACTGGCAATAAGGTGAAGAAGAATAGCTCCTGGATTTCCAGGAGAGATCCCGAATGGGTGACCACCAAGGTTCGTTGTCAGGGGTAGTTTATACAGCGAAGATTCAGCGTGGGTACAATGTAGTCATACTACAATCAACCTACAAAATTACAAGTACAGCCACTTAGCTCATTGATCCAGTAGGGAAACGAGTCACACAGCAAGGGTACATAGAAAGAACAAAGGCATTTTTGGTCTGCATATTCTGGTCACCCACCTATGCATTTGATGCCTATCTGGCTCCCCTGGACCAGGTGGTGTTAATTATAGTGTAATATGAATTTGGTGTTTGTTTCCAGGGAGACACACAGGCCTGGCTATTGGTTTTTGATCCTGAGACCTGACTCTCTTCATAGTTGACGTTAGCCACAATTTTGATGTCTTATTTATTTATTTGTGTGTGTGTGTGTGTGTGTGTGCGCGTGTGCTGACTTCTTTGGGGGCCCAGTCCCTCTCAGGCTGTATATTAATTTCTACCCAAGTTAGGTGCCTTAGTAAGTGGAAGTGTTGTTTGAAAAGAGATCTTGAGATATAAGTCATGGTTAGATTCCAAGGTGAGAGCTGAAGTTCAGAATTGAACTTTTAACTCAAATTTCATCAGCTGGGTTTGGCAACAAAGCATAGGGGTTGTACAGAATGCAGCATGCTCAAAAAGCAAGATGCTCAAGTAGTAATAAAAGCGGTAGGTTAACTGTCACGAGCTGTCACAAATGTGGCAGAATAAGAACTCATTTACAGAGCTCTTGGCACATTGAGGGGTTGGGACTTAACAGAATTCCTAGGTGCTTCCAAGTGGAAGCGGAGGATTGTGTGGGTCTCTTCAATTCACTGTTTTTCAGTCACCTGATAACATAGAGACTTTGTTGTAAGAACCTACAGCTCACAGACTACCCATTAATGAGTTCCACAGAGTCTCTCTTGGACCTGTACCAGGATCTGTGCTGTGCTGTATTGGAGAGACTTTCTCCATGGAGCTGTTCCACACTCACAATGTGCTGTCCACGCTGAGATGTGACAGTGAGTGAAACGTACACACCAGATTTCACAGATTTGATATGAAAAAAAAAAAAGAAAGTAATGGCTCAGTAAATTTTTCTATATGGAAGATTTGCTGAAAGAATAGTTTGAATATACTGGGTTAGTGGAAAATACCAAAAACTGATTTATTTTCACCTTTTCTAATGCGGTAACTAGAAAATTTGAAGTTATACACGTGGCTCACATTCCATTTCTGTTGAACAGCACCCATCAAGACCAGCCTGGGATCCCCATAGCAATTTCCTGGAGAGAGACTTAAATCAGCCAACTCCCCTGTCACCAAGCAGAAAACAAAACCTTGTGCTGTACTGGCTTAAGGGAGCGAGCTGGTTTGAGATCCCTTGTCCTTTTCAGCAGAAGAATCTGGTAAACAGGTCTCTCCAGGTACAGTTTCAGGGTCAGAACTACGATGAAGTTTTTATATCATTTATGTTCAGCTTTATCTTCACTTTGCCCTCCGTCAGCACCTGTGGACTGGTATCTAGAAAACAATGTTTTATCTGAGGTGTGTCTGTCTCTAAACTGCTATCCTTGCTCTCCAAACAAACACAATAAAAAGAACACAGAAACAAAAGAAAAAAAATCACAGAATATGCCTTTCATTAACATTTGCCTTGCTGTAAGGAAAAGAAGGTAGCATTGATTAACTAGTATCACAATTATTGGCTCTTTCTTTGTGGAATGTCGAGAATCAACAAAGTCGATTCACTTTTTATGGCTCTGAGTTGTCAGGGAGTTATTGAAAGGGAACTGCAGCCCTGCTTCTGCAGCAGAACTAATGTGAAAGGAAAATGGTAAATTAAATATGGTCAAGATGATTTAGCCAACTGCGTCAGTCTCCTGAACGATCATTTGTAAGATGCAAATAAATGGAGGGCTTTGTGTTATTAAGTAGAGTTATGGTTTTCAACTCGGAATGAGACTGTGATGTGGCTGAGTGGTCATATTAATGAGATTTTTTGGTCACTCATTTGTCTTTAGATCTCAGTCCTAGAGATGAGAATGATTAACATTGTAGTCTAATAATGAGAAATAAAGGGCCCCTCGTGTCAACAAATTGAAATTGAAGAACGGGCTATGAATACGTCCACTATTATATCACTGTGTTGCTAAATTTTGATTTAACATTTTATTTCAATTTCTTGAAGGCAATCTGTGAAAATCGTAGAGGGCACTTTTGAAAATCCATTCAGCCTTTAGTGAATCCTCTAAATGGAGATCCCGTGGCCTAAGATTACATGGAAAAGCTTTAGGATTTCAAAGATGCTTAGGCACTGTTGGTCTGTATTCTTAATATGGTGCAGGGGCAAGAAGATATGGCAGAACGGGATTCTGTTGATAAATGCACTTCATGTTTAAGTACTTTAATTTGCTTAAATTCCAAAATAGTTCATACTTTTTTATTTATTTGATTGTTTCTCTCAAAAAATACAGTTTTCAGAATTTATAGCACTAGCCCTTTGACATGCCCCAAGAACCGTAACTAGGGAAGTCTATTGGGCTTGCCTTGGGAAAAGAAAGATAGAAAGCTGGTAGTGTGTTTATGTTCAATCTGTGCCCCACCCCAATAGTAGTGAAGTTTCACTCAACCATTCATTACATATCTACTAAACACTTAAGGTGTACTTTGGGAATAAACCTGAAGGACAATGTATTGAATGCATGATGTCAAATTGACTTTTTTCAATGTCTCCATCTTTCATGGAGTCCTGAGAACCAGGTTAATAGAGCATTCACTAATGGTCTTGCTCACCCTTGGACCTCAGATGGTGGGGACACAGGAATCTGGAGGAAAGTTGTCTAGCACCATTTACAATTCTTATCTCTCTGATCCTCGAAATGATCTTGAACTTCTTGGAAATCATTATTTGCTATCTTGAAACACTAGATTATCTTCATAACAAATGGTTTTCATTTGACAGCATCCTTAACTTTCTGAGAGAAATGAAGAAAAACCCTCTGTATTCTGAGCTCCAGGTCTACCAGATTTTGATGACTTCAGACTATTGATAGTGTATGAAACTTTTGAAATTATCATTTACTTATTTTGAGTCTAATCCCTTCCTGCATGGTGGTTTATGTTCCTCACTGCATTAATCTTCATCTATTTACATTTCAATCAGCCTGTTTATCTGTTGTTAATCCATTCATCTGGATGACAGTAGAAGATAAGGAATATAGTACATAAAAGTCATTAAGGGCAGGAGAGAGAATGGTGTTCTGATTTGGATCTTTGTTCAGAATTCTCAATGACTCTACTTTCATAGTGGCTGCAAATGTTCCAAACTTCAAAGTTCATTGTGGGCTAAGTTCAAAGTTCATTGTGGAAACTGCAGTCTCAGTTTCTATCTTCAGTCGTGGCTCACAAAAATTGAATACCGCATAGTTAAGGCAGACATTGTGTTTCAGCATCTTAAAGATCTTCAATAAAATAAGCCACTTATTGTTTTTCAGATTGTTATTTCTTGAACCTTTTTGATGTTAATGTTCAGCATGGAAGTCATTTCTTTTTCTTATTCTCCGAAGACAATCTGTGAGCCAATCCGGTTGTCTCAGTGTTCAGAATGTGTGTTGAATCTGTCAGCCTTTTACAACGTGAACTGTGACCGGCATTGACCGAACCACTGTCATCACTCATCTGGACTCTGCTAGTCGTCTGATAATTGGTTTCTCTGCTTTGTTTTGGGCATCAAACAGTCAGTTCTCAAAGAGCAGACAAAGTATTCCTTTAAAACGTAGGTCAAACCATGCAGCTGGGCTGTGGAGAAGGCTCTAATTGCTTCCCATTTAACTGAAAGTCAGATCTAATCAATGTCTTTGCATGATTTGGCTTCCTTTTACCTTTCTGGCTTCATCTCACGTGTTCTTGTTTACTCTGCTGTGTCCCAGGTACATTTTCCTGGTAAGTCTAACAAAATATCCATCCCCTTAGGACTTCATGTGTCCCATTATCTCTTCCTGGAAGCCCTTTTCTGGAGTTCCGTAAGGGTCACTCCTCACTTCCCTCAGGCCTTTGCTCTTATGTCATCTTATTAGTAACAACCTTCCTGAGGCTCCTGTCTAAAATAGAAGCCACCACCCAATTCCCCCAGCCTGCTTGGACTGCAATAAATATTTGTTGGATGAGCAAAATAGCTACTTTTCATGAGAAGGCATTTAATTTCCTGTTCTATCTATGGGAATAGATAAGAAATGCTTAAAATGATCCCCAGCAGCAGAAAGAAGGTGAATATGACAACAAAATGGTAAGAAATCAGACATAGTAAAAATTCCAAACTGCACATTTGGTTTTCTTAGTTTAAAGTGCAAACAATAACAGTCAATACATTTTTGAAAATTGGGGATCTTCCTTGGAACAGCTAATATTTATAATCAAATCATTAATTTATATAAATATAATGAGACTAATAGTATAGTCTTCTTTCCATAAAATACTGGATAATACTTCCTTTGTGATAAAATATAAATTGTCAATATACTTGAATAACTGTGTTTTATGATACTTTTTGTACGTATATCTATATATATTTATCTATCTCTCTGTATATATCTGACATAAGATGTGATCCAAAGATAAGTCAGATATTTAAATTAAAAGCAACTCATCATGGTAAAAGACACATTGCCATTAATCCTCCTCAAAGCACTCCTCCTCACTTTGAACACACTTACTCCATTGGCCTTGCCACTTTCTGAAGCAGTTCTGGGAGTCCTCTTTCGTGCGTTATCTTTTTCTGGGTTGCCTCATTGTCCTTAATCCATTTGAAATGTTCACAGCAACTTCTGTTAAAGACATTATAGTGGGTCCTTGTTTACCTTATTCACACCAGTCTGGTACCGTATAACTTCCAGCTCTTCCCCAAAGTCAAAATGACCACAAAGGTAAACATTTTGAATCTATTCTGGACATTGAGGCAACCATTATAGTGCAACTAAAGACACTCATGAAAGAAGACTTCCAGAACTACTTTGAAAGTGGCTAGAATGATAGGGTAAGTGCTTGAAGCAAGGGGGAGTATTTTGAGGAGGATTAATGGCATTGTATCTTTTATTGCAGCGAAGTTTTTGTGTTTAAGCATTCAGTGTCTCTTCTTATCATAACTAATATCTGGATTTGTTGTCTTATCTCCAAAAATGAAATGATAATATATTATTAATTTAATGGTAGAAATAATATAGTACTCTGAAATCTGAAAGATTTATAATTTTTAAGTTACAATGAGATGACATTACATCTATGAATGTTACTAAAACATGAAGGGAAAAGCCAAGTAGTACCAAGTAGGTAAAGTTGTAGAACAATTGAGAATCTCATATGCTGTGGGTGGGAATGCAAAACTGACTTTAGCAGACAGTTTGGTGGTTTGTTAGGGTGTTATTCACTAACTTACATATAACACTGAAGAACCACTTTTACTTTTTAAAGTGAAATAGAAACTGACATGAACAAAAATCTGTATACTAACATTTATAGAAATTTTCTTTATAATTACCAGAAAGTTAAAACTAAATGTCTTTCAACCAGGAATGAAAAAAGTAGATTACCTATATAGTGAAATACTACCCAACAGTGAAAAAGAGTAAACTATTGCTGCATCCATCAACACAATATTGAGTGAAGCCAGTGTTAGACTTGAAAGCCTGATGATTTCACAGCAAAGGCAATGTCATGGAACAGAAAACAGATCAGTGATATGTGGAGATTGTAAGAAGGGTATGACTGTAGTGGGGCAGCAAAAGGGGATTTTTGGGGCAACAGAACTGTTTTATGTCTTAATTGTGTGGTGATGAGATAGTCATGCATTTTTCCAAAAGAGAACTACACCAGAAATAGTAGTTTCTATCGTACTTGGTGTGATCAGTGATTTTGAACATTTAAATTTTTAAAAATTACAGTAAAATTCACATTGCCATTATTCTCCTTCAGAATACTCCCTCTCCCTTCAAGCACACTTACCCTCTTGTTCTTGTCATTTTCTGAAGCAGTTCCAGAAGTCCTCTCTTGGTTTTTAGGGATACTGTTGTGGCTGCTGTTGAGGTTCCTGAGTTGGTTCAATAGTTTACCTCTCAGGGTCATTTTGACTTTGAGGATGAGGCAGCAGCCACACAATGCCAGATCTGGTGAACAAAGTGGACAAAGACACACTACAATGATGTTAAAAGCCTGCTTCTCCATTGGATGACATTCAACAGCAGTGTTCACTATATTTTTTATCAGACCGCATCAGGATGCTCATGAGAAAGGTCTTCCAGAACTGCTACAGAAAGTGGCAAGGGCAATGGGATAAATGTGTTCCTAGTGAGAAGGAATATTTTGAGGAGGATTAATGTTGAAGAGTCTTTTATTATAATACATTTTCAAAATTTAAACATGTACCATATTTTTTGATCAATCCTTGTATGTGGATTAAAAATAATTAATGTCTGCATCACTTACACATTGCTGGGACTCAGTATCAAGCACCCACACTTAAAAGAGACCCTTGTTCTTGGCTCCTGGGTTGGTCCATATTCTGCTGATGCTAAGACGGAAGAGTCATGGTGGATGGGCGTAGTGGAAAAGAAGGTGCTGAACCCAAAGCAGCACAGAAGCAGGGAAAGCAGGAGGAGCTGAGGACAAGAATACACCCTTCCAGGTCATGCCCCAGTGGCCCACCACCTCCAACCAGGTACACCTCCTAACTGTGCATTAAGCTACTGAACTCATCAATGGATGAGTCCGCTGGTGAGTGCAGCAGCCTCACGATTCAGTCACCTTCCATACACTTGAGATTTTGGGGGGACATCCCAGATCTGAACCATAACAGTAGTCAGTTTTCACAGTCATTAAAACTAGCTATGCTTCGGAGTCCAGGCATTGATGAGGACTGAGTATCCCTGGTGATTGAGCACATCCCCTTAAGTCTTTCGTTCCATTGTACTTCAGTTGCTGTGGTTTCCTGTGTGACTTGGTCCTGCCACGGGTATTACTTTGTAACATGATAGACTTGGACTCTGATGGCAGAAGTGGGGATGAAAGAGATCCTTTCTAGGTTCTCTCATAAGCTGTTTCTCTCCCTCCCATCTGAGCAGCCTAGTTCAGGGGTGTTGATGCTGATGAGGACTTGGGATTTGTCTTTATGTTTGAAGCATAGATAAATCTCCTCATTACGTTCCTTCATAAAACCAAATGTAAGTGAATAGGAAACACAATCAGAGCAGATCATTCTCTGCACAAATCACGCCTCACTGCACTTTTGGGGTGCTGCTTTTCAGTCTGATACCTATCCAGAGTTCTGGCCTCAGTAGATATGTCCTGGGCCTTGAAGGATTTGTGGAGTTCAATTCCATCAAGACAAAGCATTTTCACTGTACCCTAGCCTGTTTGGGCCCAGGAATCCAGCTCATGATGTAAGGTGGAACTGATGGTTGACCAGTTGTCTGTGGCACAAAAAACACCAATCAAAAAACCTAATAAACATGAACACAAATTTAAAGTTAAATAATTCATAGCAAGGAAACTTTAGTCATGGGGAAGTCCCTTGTAAACTATGCCATATTTTTTTCTATTTTCCCTTGCCAGTTGGAAGATACCTTTTATGTTGATGAAGAATGTAAATATGTAAAGTTTCTTGTGGTTATGAGTCTCTGATGAAATCAGCCCTGCTTCTAGTTTTCCGTATACTATTTTGTGTCCTCTGCCTTAGGTGTAGCACTCTGACTTTTTTTTATAGCTGCCTTGGGATGCTGTAAACCTGGATTGATCATGAAACCAGCTTTTTACCAGCAGATTAGAAGTGAGTCACAACAGATTAAAGTGAAGTATTTTTCTCTCAGGCATTATTCTAGAGCAGTTGTGGTTAACCTATGGTACAGGTGCCGCAGCAAGCTGTTTGTATCATTGCAAGCTTGGAAAGGTTTGCCATCACTTTTCCAGAGCTCTTGTGGGTACCCTGTTACTATTAGTTTAATTTGCACAGATCATTTTCTCTATATGTATAGTGATGTGAGTGCAAAATAAACGTGTGGCAGAGGACTGCAATTAAATACCCACTTTGGGTTACAGCAGCGCAGTGGGTACCTTTGTGTATTATTCCATTTAGCTTCACAACAGTGAGTGAGGTAGACAATTTTTGCTGCTTTGCTAACAAGGAAAGTAGGTCCATGGGAGGTTACTTGACTTGTATTCTCAAAGATAGGTCTCTCTCACTCCCAAACCCGCTCTCTTTATACTCCCCAAACCTCCATTTGGGAATAGTGTTTTCCCATCTTATTCTTTTCTCATCTTTTTCTCACTTGCGGGGGGAATGGAGATGGTACTGGTCTTTTGAGATTGAGCCCTGCTGCTTCTTCTCAGACCTGGTTGCTCCCTGTTTTACTTCTCAGAGTCACAAGAGATTTGGCCTAATTCTGAGTATTTTTCAAAGCTGCAATCACATACTTGATCACTTGTTTCTTTCTCCCCCATGATTGCCTGGAGAGGCAAATTGTCTCTTACCATTCCACGACTCTGAGCAGCAAACCTGCAAGTCTGTTTTATTTTAATAATTCTCCTCCTAACCACCACAGGGAACTAGGAAAACAAAGAATAAAGATTTCAGAAAAATTCCAAAGGTTCAAAAACAGCTAAGATCTTACTCCTTGAACTCAGTTTGTGTACTGTACTTACTGAAATTCTACCCAAGTGTTATTTCTTAAAAGACGCTGGAATTCTGTTATTTTATGTCATTTTATTTTATTTTTATCACCGAAACTCTAGTTCAAAGCGGGTTCACTCTGGTACAGCTGGCGAAATGTTCCTGAAGACAGATCATATTTTCTGCTGCCTGTCCAAGTTCTCAGCCTTTCATTATGACCTGGTTCTGTAAGAGACTTCCAGAAAGTAGTATCAAGTTAGAAATAACGTGCCACTGAATGGGCTTAGGAAATGGATGTTGTGTGTAACATACCTTGGTTGTCCCATGCTGGGAACCCAGTCTTATGTGACCATTATGTGACCAATCTGAAATGAGATGTGAACTACATGTCAAATTCCAAAGGCTTGGAATGAAAAAACAGGTAAAATATTTGAATAATTTTTGTATCATTTACATGTGCACTGATTATATGAAAACCTTCTGTAGATATTGGGATGAATAAATTATTAAGATTAAATTCACCTTAGAAGCTTTTGAGTTTGAGGTTGTTACAGATTCACATGTGCTTGCGAAGTATAATGCAAGAGATCTGATACAAGAATCTAAAGGATTACCAGTTCTCCCTTCTGGTAATGTCTTGCAAAATAATAGTACAATAGTATGCCCATGAAATTGACTTTGACTTAATTAATTGACCTTATCCATATCTTTCAGTTTTACATATACTCATTTATATGTGTGTTTGTGTGTGTGTTTTCTGTGTAACTTAAACACCTATGTAAATTCATATGGCACTACCACAGGCAAGGTAGAAAAAACTTCCATTGCAAGTATTATGGGCAGTTGCAAATTGGGAATTACATTTTTCCTGTATCACAAGGTTTGCCTGTGTTGCTTTCCTATAGTCCTAGCCATCCTCCTTTCTTTTCTTCTTCCTAACCCCTGGAAATAACTAACCTCTGTCTGGATAATTTTGTCACTACCCAGGTCGTACAAATGGAATCATTCAAACACATATCTTTTTGAGAGTAATTGTCACGAAGCAAAAGGCCTTTAACATTTATCTAGGTTGTCGGGGTATTGGTAGTTCTTTCCCTTGTATTATTGGTGGTATTCTATGTTTCTTTTTACTTTCTCAATGGCACTATTTAAAATCTAGCATCATAAATGTAACTTGTTTTTGTGACTTTTATTGTGTCTACCAGACAACATTGATTTCTGAGCATGTTTGTTGGATGTTATCAAAAACCATATTCCTTTTGCATTTTTCTATGAACTTTAGATAATCCTATGTTGGATAGAACTCCAACTTTTGTTCCTCAAACTTTAAATCAGGCTGCGAATGAACAAGGAGACAGTGCCTTTTAAAAACTAATTTCAGGAAAGTAAAATCGTTTGTGTCCCTCCCTCCCTTTCTCCTGCCTGCCTCTGTGTGTGTGCAGGTTGTGTGTGTCTTTCAGTGAGAAAACCTTTGTACTTCAATCCACAAAAGAAACTTTTCATAAGGTTAGGCAGCGAAGAGGGATATCTTGCAACCGCTGCCAGTGGTATTCAGCACACTGGTTTGAGACTAATTAAATGACTCCTATTTATCTGATATTTTCCCCTTTGGGAGCTTCAGAAACTTTTTTTCTTTCCAACTTAAGCTTCAAAAAGAAACCAGCTCAGTGAGCTTATGATGGAGGCAAGAAGCAGGACACAGGATGCTGCAGAGCAGATTAGAGCAGAGGTACAGGATAATACTGTTTTCAATTAGAATTGCCAGGGGAAATTAGGTAGGCAGAGGGTAATTACCTGGGTTGGCATATATCCAGGTTTCTGAAACTGAGACTTGGTCGTTCTGAGGGATCATTGACAACCACAGGCAGCCAAGGATCTTGGGGTTTGTGTATTTTCTCACATTTCTTTAGGCATCTTGACTGCAAGGCATGGCTGTTTCAAGTCAAATTATTTAGCATGAGCTGTTTTAGCAAAAGAAACCTTGTAAAAACTAAGATCCGAAACAAGCGACACTACAAAAACATCAGGTTAAAAAGAGTTTTCTATGACAAAATAACTTTACATTTCTTTGATTTTTGCTATGGGACCATTAGAGGTGAGGTTGAATCTAGGAGAAAAAGTGAGGACTGATTAAAGATCAGTTCTCCTCTCTCACCTTAGACAGATGGCCCTGGCATACTAACAGTCCCTACTGGTGTATACCTTTCTAGAACCAGGAAAGATCACTGAGAAAGTGTCATCTGGCATATGCCCTTGTCCAACGTAGTTGTGAAAATGAGTCGTTGGAAGCAAGTTTGCTTTTAATGCAAATGTCAGGATTCAATATTGTTCTCCTTACCCCTACTTCACCTCCAGTGACTCATTGCTCCAGCTGCTAAGCATGGATTTCTTGGGGTCTGTGCCACCTGGGCTGGTGGCACTTGGGGTTATGCTGTCCCTGTTGTGACTGGGTGCAGTGGATGGAAGACTTTCCAGTGTCTTTCCTTTTTCCTGATCTAGAGGCGGCCCACTTTCTTCTCTACAATAGGAAAGGGATGAGGTGACTTTTTTTCTTTACTTTTGATATTAACTGTTGCTGTGTCCCCATTTTTTTCATAATGTGTCAATTTCAAAAAGAAGCATGGTGGGAAACATTTTGGTTGGAGCAAAAATGGAAGAGAAGGGTTCAATTACGTTTTTTTCCTCTTCCTTCTTCCAAAAGAAGACCTGGGGGTTAGAAGAAGGCCAATACTATTGTCTTTGTTGTTGTTGTGGAGGATTTCATAGGTGTCCTTGCACTAGCCGGCTGCTGCTGTGTAGAGTCATTGCATGTGACTGACCAGGTGCACACCCCAGCGTGTGGCCTGCAGTTCCCACTCACCCTTGAGTGCAACCCACAGGTGCTTGGCCTCCCCCTTGTGCCATATAACAGCTGTGTGGAAGCACCAGCAGGTGCACAGGAAGTTGCTGTTCTTAGGAGCTGTTGGTCAGGGCTGGAATTCATGCTCCTTTGCTTACGATAAGTGCTATATGACAGGGTAAGTGATGTGACCATTCTGTGCCTCAGTCTCCTCATCTAGAAAAGATTTGGTGAGACATGATGAGTGTATGTACATGAAGCACTGAGAGCAGTGCTGGACATGATAATTTTTCCCTAATTGGTAGTTACTGATATTACATACATTGCTGCTTTTGAGCCTCATGAAGAATTCTGCTCTCTAACCAAACGTGTCTTTGAAGAGATGTTTCTCTTCAAAGATTATCATTTTTTTCCTGTAAAAAAAACCTTAACACGCTATGCAGTCATGAGCATATTAAGCATATTTTTAATTTTCTTAATATTTCAATGTTTTGTGGTTGTATGTATGTTCCCTCTGTGTAACTTCCAACCAAATCTACTGAGTGAAAGAGCAGTTAAACTGGTTGATCACATGTAGAAAATATAAACAAAATCAAATAAAAAACTTAGCCCACACTGCTATTTGGACCCTCTGTCTTAGAAAAAAAAAACTTAAGTTAAAAAAAAGACCCACAACATTTTTTGTCCTTCTAGATACTACATACATGTTTCTTTTGAAGACTGTCAGTGATGTAGATATGTAGTTTCATGAGGTTTGATTTAAGGTGAAGAAGAGCAACTTCCTGCGGAGATTTGGAATTTAAAGTGGAACATATGAATCTATGGATGAATGAGGGAATGGTTAAAAATATATTCTCTGATTCTGACTTTAATGCAGCCTCTCTGCTGGCCAGTTAGCTGTTCTCCTGAATGACCTCAGATCCCCACCTGAAGCATGCAGGTGACAAATACAGGCTGGCAGTTAAGTGTAGGAGGCAGAATTTGACGTTGCCTCCGTGACTTCTCACCCTGGTATACACATCCTGTGTAAGCCAGAGGGCTATGACCATTTCATCTCTGGGGTCAGGTTATGATATGTGGCACAGTTGATTTTAAGAGTTTATCCTCCATGGTGGATCCCGGGAGGAACTGAAGAGAGCCATGAAAACAAAGAGATCCCTTACAAGGGAGATTCTCTGTGGCTTCCTCTGAAGATGGTGGGACCTGCATGATCACGAATGGTGTGTGGGCCATCGTAGCTGCCAGTAGCTGCCAGGTGCCAGCCAGCAAGGCAGTGAGTCCTCATTTGAACAACTATGAGTGAAATTGACCACCATCTGGATTGAGCTCACAAGGGATTACTCCTGAGAGCTCCCAGCAAGGAATGACACTTAGGGACACCAAGATTTCAGGTTTGTAAAAAGATGCTGAACAGAAAACCCAGCAGCAGTGTCTCATCTTCTGATTTACAGAACTAGGAGTTAATAAATATGTATTAACTCACTATATTTATGGCAATTTGTTATATATCTACAGAAAATGAATACATGGGGGACACTTGGCAAAGGAATGTAAGTTGATAATGGCAAAGCCATTACCATTGTTTGGAGAAAAATATATCCAATGAGCTTCTCTGAAGAACTCCCAGTTTGACATTTTAGAGCCAGTTAGCCATCATAAATGACATACACAGGAGCTGTAACTTTTCTGTGCAGAATTGAGAATGTTTTCTCAAACTGGCAGTTTTAGATGTAGGGAGGGGCAAGTGCACAGCTGAATAGCTCTCTTGGTGGGTGTTTGCTGATGATGGCAAGTCAGAGTATGGAGAATGGGAAGGTGGGGTTCCCTCTCTTCCCCACTGCCAGGTTTGCTGTTTAGGATCACTAACTCCGGGAGTGGGTGAGAGGTGACCACAGTGAAGGAGTTGGCTGTGTGGGAAAGGCCCTGGAGGGCAGGGGCTATGGACATCCAGAGAAGCAGGTTTTCTGAAAGGACAGTTGCCGCTCTGCTGTTGGCCAGGCTGTATGCAGCATTCTGCCTCCAGTGTTGCAAATTCATCTGGGCAAAGCTGAGATGTCAGCTATGTAGGTGAGATCTGCCATTTAGAAATGGTAGCCACTGGTTTGAACCTAAGTTCACCATGGAGATCAGGCCGCGGGCATCCTGTGCTTCCCTGCACCTAGAGGAGTGAGTGATGCGAACAGTTTAGGGGCACAGGGAATTGGAGGGTGGGAGAGCTGTGCATTCCTGGACTGGTGTCCTTTTTGTGTGCTGCTATATTTCCAAAGCCTAGGGCAGTGCCTGGCACACAGTGAGTGCTCAATAAATATTTACCATTTGCTGGTGTTTTGTTTTTAATTTGCCATTTAAAAAAAAAGTCAATTAATATTGATGGCAGGTTTACTGAAATGTTGCTTTTTGAACCAGGACTTTAATGAAATATGGTTTGCACAACAAAAAATATGCACACAAAACATGCTCAATTCAGCATTTTAAAATATATTTAAAGCATTGTGCAACCATTGCCGCAATCTAATCTTTTATTCACATTGTCCGCATTGGATTTATTTTATTGCTGCATAGGATTTCATTGTCTGCATAGACCCCATTTTGTTAATTTGTGCATTATTTGATAGACATTCAGATTGTTTCTACTTTGGCTATAAGGTGTAATGGTGTTTTGAAAATTTTTTTTTTGCAATGTTTTGTCTGGTTGTATGGTTTATTTCTCTTAGATACATCTTTGGGGGTGAGATTGCTGGTCACTTGGCAACTTCTTATTTAACAACTTGGTAAACTGCCAGTCAAGACTATTTTCCAAAGTGGCCCCATAATCCTGCATCCCCTTGGTCTGTGTGTGTGGGCTCTGATTGGCTGCTTACTATCTGTTTGCCTGTGATAGTTTTCCTAGTGGTTGTAAGTGGTTGTAGTATCTCATTGTGGTTTTGATTTATGTTGTCCTGCTGCTTGAACATTCCTCTGCCTGTGTGTGGGGTTGGGGGTGGGTGTTTTAGAAAGGTCTATCCAGGTCATTTGCCCATTTTTAAATTGTGTTATTTGTCTTTTTTGATTGTTGTTGCTGCTGAGGTGTTAAGAAGTCTTAGATTCTGGATAAAAACCTTTTTATCAGATAAATGAGTTGCAAAAATTGTCTCTTGTTCTGTAGATTGTCTTTTCATTTTCTTGATAGGATTCTTTGAAACACAAAAATGTTTAGAGATTTAATTTATCTATGTTCTCCTTTCATTGCTTGTGCTTTTGATGTCATAGCTAAGAAACCATTGCCTAACCCAAGGTTACAAAGGTTTCTCCAATGTTATATTTACTTTTAGAGACTTTATTCAGCAGGGAGCGCTTATCTGTGGGGAATCATTGCAAGACCCTTAGTGGGTGCCTGTACAGCAGATACCAAAAACTTCCTTTTACTTTGTTTTTTCCATGGCACCTGAAACCATGGAACCTGAAATCCAGGCTGAGCGATGGGAGGAGGACAGTTTTGTTATATCTGTGACCTACTTGGAGCTACTTTTTGACATATGGTATGAGGTAGCGATCCACATGATTGATTTGTGATATTGGGGGTCAGACCTAGGGCCTTGCACGTGCTGCGCAGGCACTGTACCACAGAGCTGCATCCTCAGCCCTGCCTTCTGCTGCTTGAGGCTGCCTGCTTCTTCCAGCACCATTGGTGGAATTGATGTCTTTGAGTGGACTGGGCACCCTTAATGGATGCAAATCAGCTTTTATTTTCATGAAGTCCGGTACAATATTAGGATGTGAATGTTTTGTTTTAACTAGTAGAATTCTGTCTTAGTTACTTTTCACTTGTTGCTGAGACAAAATACCTGATGCCCAAAATTAGGGAAGGAAAAGTTTATTCCTTACAGTTTCTTGGGAGTTTCAGTCCATATTCAGTTGGCTCCAAGGCAGCATGGCATGGCGGGGCTGCTATTCATGGTGGCCACCAAAACAGCAAAGTGTGCTGGCGAGAAAGAGAGTGGGCAGAAGCGAGAAAGAGGAAGACCCACCTCCCTTACACTGTATGTTGGCTGCACCACAGGGCGGGTGCAACACTCACATCATCAATCCCAGCACTAGACAAAAAACCAATCACAAGCGCCAGACTCAGCCCCATCAAAAGTATATGAGGACTTGGGGGGACATAGTATTAACCAATACATAGTTTCCTCCTATAATGTAGAAAACTATTCTCCTTCTTCTGAAAGACCAAAACATAGGCACACGTAAACACCCTCAGATGTATCTCACACATACTCTTATGCTCGCGCACAGGAGCCCTTCTTTACTAAAGACCCATTCAGCACCTTGAATAATAGTATTTAGTATAAATAGTACTTAGATGAAAAAGTAGTTAGGTTGGGGTTTTCTTTTGCATAGGACGGCCATACCAAGTCAGTTACTGTAGTTAGCCTGTAACATTCCAGGAACTAAGTAGCCCGTGACTTCTCACAGTGCTTTACTTCTTTGTAAGGTATTAACAGCACTGGTTTTCCCAAATGCTGTACTATCTCAAGTATGTACAGAATTAGAAGAGTGTACAAAACAACGTGGCAGTTCATACTGGGTGTCACTAGGGAATTCGAGAAAAGAAGGAACAATATGTGTCTACTCTTTAACCCTTTGATTGCAAAGAGACTTGAGATTTAAGGGGTTTCTCAAAGTAAGGAGCAGCATATGCCAGGGTTATTAATCAATGAACTCTTCTGGAACTCAGTCTATTTTATGTCCCCAAAAGGCATAAGAAAATTTAGCTTCCTAGCTCTAGGTAAGACACCTAATCGTTAATCCATTGTGGTGGTTGGTTAGGTGATGGCTAACTTGAGTAGTACTGCCCGGCTAGGCTGAGTTAGCTGGTTCTGGGAAACGCTATGAAAGGAAAACAGACGTGGAGGATTTTATGCTGATTGCCCTTGGAGAAGCTTCGACTGTTCTCCTGGGCTGAGCTCCGCCTTCGCCAAGGGTGGCTGCTGCTCTCTTGGAGGAACTCTGGTCTTAACCATCACCTTGGGCCTCATCTCCTTGTGCAGATTCTTCAGCTTCCAGCACCGGCCTTGCAGCCTGCTGGCGCAGACTCTGACCCTGGGCTTTCCACTGTGGACCCTGTGGTCTTTCAGCGCAGATTCCTTAGCTCCCTGATGTGACCTTGTGGGACACTGTTCTGGCTCTAGGCCTTTCGCTGGACTCCTGTCGGACATTGCATGGGCTCTCCAGGCCCTCTGCTGGATTCCTCGGTTCTCCAAGCACAGGGACAGATGTCTTGCACTCTTCTATACTTGACTCTGTGGACAAATATTGTACGCTCCTCTTGTAAATTTCTGAATCCTTCATTAAATCTGTTCTCTTGCAAACGCCAACAAATACATTCATTTAACAAGGGTTTACTGAGCACCTAGTAAGTACTAGGCACTGTGGTAGGTGTTCAAGATATACATGCTGGTTTTCAATGTAAACATGATTCCTGTCATCATAGCATTTACAGTCTTATATTCATATATAACTTATATATGCAATTATAAATGTAACCTAGGAAATACCATAAATGCCCTGGAGCAACCAATGCAGCATGGGCTAAACATGGGCCTGCATGCCAGCCCTGTGTAATTCTTGAACCCTCCCTGACTTCTCAGGTTCATCATCTATAAAGTAAGAGTCATCATAGCATGTACATTTTAAAGTTTGTGTGCGGATTATGTATGATGATGCAGTTTTTGCTTAGGGCCCAGACAATAGTAAATTGTTTACTAAACCAGTAAAGTCACTGTATATTTCCTAATTCTGTTTACTGTATTTAAAATGGCATGGTTTTGTTTTTTCCATGGGGAGTTTGAAATGAATTGGATTTACTTTCCAGTTTCACTTTTGAAAGCAGTGTGTTTCACAGTGAAATATGACACAGTGGTTAAAGGTTAGATTAAAATCAGACGCTCTCCCTCTCCTTTTTAACCTCCCTTGAATTCAAGTTCCTTAGGGTCAACCATAGTCTAGTTTCTCTAGATAGGCTATTTGCATATAGCAATGCTTATGTCTGTGTGTTTATATTCAGGTTAGTGAGATTTATTATAGCACAGTGGGGTCATAGTACCCATATTATCACCTTCTTTCTGTGTGTAAATGGCTGCCTTTTAATGTAGTCTTTTTTTTTTTTTTTTTGCACCAGGGATTGAACTCACAACCTCACACCTGCCAGGCAGGCACTTTCCCCACTGAACCAAACTCCTGGCCCTAGTTTTTGACACAGGGCTACACTATGTAGTTCAGGTAGCCCTTGTGCTCACGTTGTAGCCCAAGCTGGCCTCGAACTCACAATGTTCCTCCTACTTTGGCCTCCCAAGTGCTGAGATTAAAGGCGTGCGCCACCACGCCTGGCTGCCTTTTACTTCTTGATGCTTCTGATAGGTCCTAAAACATTTTCTTCCTGCTATATCTTGGGAAGATCTTAAAATCTAAACTTTAGCTAGATCAGAAATCAAATGTGAAATCCAGAGTCAATGAGTACAATGTATTAGCAAAGAAAATACAGAAACACACACACACACAACTCATGCAAATAAGGACTTTTTGTGCACAGAGGCAATTCCATTGGAAACCTTCCTTCTTGGCACTGTGCTTCTTGGAAAGATTTTTTTTCCTATTACAGTTCATCTAAGGACATTTGAAAGATTTCTTGCAATTACAGTTCATCTAAGGACATTTTCCTATTAATCAGGAGAAGACAATTGTATTTACTTCAAGAAGATTTTAGATACCACTGCTGTTTAATTGCTGTTTAATTATTTTGCTAGAGTAAGAGGTTAAGTAGGAGATCAGCAACGTTGTATAGAGGATATATAAACCCTTTTGCCTGGATGTAGGGGTAAATATTGCTGACTTGATGACTATATGTTTTTGTTGTCTAAAACTAATGTCTTGATTTTCTTAATGTGTCTTTCTGATATACTTGAAAAATGTATTTTAGAGGCTATGACTTTGAAGTGCAAAGGCCGTTTCTCTGTGTGAGAACTCTGAGTGTTGACATGGTTTTTCTCCTTTGTGCCTGCTTGGTTTCCAGGGGACCTTGCTGTGAGTGTGGCCAAGTGGACAGCGGACGTCACTCGCTATTAGTCCAGAGCTGCCTGGTGAGTACTCTGCCACCAGTGGAGAGGAATCAGTGGGGTCCTGGAGCCTTCAGGCTGCAGAGCAAATTTCTTCATTCACGCGATGCCCCATCCGGAGCCCCCCAAAATGTACTCACAGACATTTTCCTCAGTAGAGTGGAGCAGCAAGCAGAACTGCTCAGGATTTTCTGGGTTTCGGCTAATGAATTCCACTATCAACTCGGGCAGTGCATCTTTTGCTAGGTTTTCTACTTGTCGCCTATGGAAGTTCTGCCCGCAGTTAGGAAGCACTAGATGCTGTCGTGGTTTTTGTTCTCCACAGCTTTTTTTCCCGAGGAGGAAGGTTCTCTGCAGGCTTTGCTAAGGATTCCACTGATGATGAAAAGTCACAGCTGTGCTCCTTTGCAGCCCAGCCCCTCCATTTCACTTGGGGGACAACTACCTGCGGAGATGATATACATTATTCCAGTGCTTTCTGGGAGTTCCCTTTTACAACCTTTCATGAAATGCCAAACGGGAACCAGATACTTCTTTATGTGCATGATTTGTTTTCTTAAAAAGTGGAACTTGCCAATGCTTTATACTAAAGCCAGATTTCTACTAAATATGAAAATCTATTTTTTTTGAAAATCTATTCTTTTTCCGATTCCTTAATCAAATTCCAATTTTCTCATTGCTGTTCTATTTTAAAAGTTTTGTATTACCTATCCTTTCTACCTTTGAGGGACAAGACGTTATTTTTGTAGTGATGATGTGAGCTAGCAACTTCACTGTCCCTTCCGGTAGATGGACTCCGGTCCCAGCATTTAGCATCAGTGTTTTATTCTTTACCCAGCTGCATGTCACGTCAGATATTTCATTATCTTCTGGCAGTGCCTGTGGCTGATTTTCTTCCGGCCTTTCTCCGAGGGGAGGGAAAGAATCGCATAACCTGACACTTCACCAAGTGATCAGTGTTTAATGATGACATGATTATATCCAAAAAGTAGATTTATTAGTGAATGTTCCTGCCTATTTTTAGTCAAGTACACTATATTTTACTACCCTCTAAGGATGACTCATAAACCTTGTCTTCATAGGCAAAGCAGAGTCGAAGGGTGCTGAATAATTTTGGGACCTTAAATCACTGTAGACATATCATCTGCTTTTTACCCTGTTTTCATTACATTTTTCTGGATTATTCTCTTTCCCTGTATAATAGTCGAATTATCCTTAAAGAGGTCACTTTTCATCAGTTGTACCATAGATAGTTCCCATGAAGAGTCATGCGTTTAATGAATATAAACACTTGGTTCAAGAGTCAAAAAAATAAAAAGAACAGAGCTCAGGATTGGCTTGTTAAATATTTTAAGAAACACTAAACGTCCCATACTTACGGAAGAATTTTCTCTGTATTAAGTGGTATAATTGCTGTGCATTTGATTTTACAAAGACTTTGGATGGCAGTAGATCCTGGGATAACAGACATCCTACACTGGGTTCTATCTCATGCCCCCCGCCAAAGGACCTGATGGGACTTGCTCTCACCTGGTGTTGGTCGTTAGCTTGTGTTAGTCTTGCCCTTACCACAAAAACAAAATAAAACCAAACAAAACTTCTGTTTTTCTCTCTATCCTGTCTTAAAAATAAAGGCATTGCATCTCTCTACTCGTGCACTATTCAAAAGTTAGATATATTGAATTACAAGTTTTTAAAATTATTCTTTTATTATTCTTTTTATAAATTTTCCCACACTTGGAATTGCAAACTTTTAGGCCTTCGAATCTGGACTTTCCTGCTTTATCTTGCAATGCTTGGTTTATTTCCCCATGTTCTGAACAGAGAGCGCTTCTGACCTTTGTTAGTCCTAAAAGTTTTCAGGTCTGTTGCATCCACAGTAGGCATTCTGGGTATAAATTAATCCCTGTGCGGTTGTATTTTAGATCTTGCTTATTTGTGTCATGTTGAACTTAGCTTATTATTGGTGTTACTTAAAAAAAGTCTAGTTTGTATCCATAGCAAAATGACTATTTTGAGATGAATTATCCTTACCTTTCATCACTGGCTTTGGAGTGATTTTGAAATTATTTTTATTTTATGAAAAAATAAAAAAATTGTAATCAAATAATTCAGAGAATAGCAATAATCATTACCCTGTGTATCATCTTCACAGTAGTTACTCAGAATATAAGAAATAACCAAAAAATATTCTTATAATAAACAAAGAATATGACTTTTAGTAAAGAAGAACTTATTAGTCTAATCCAACCAAAGGCCACTTGACAGTTTGATGAAAAATAAAGAAAACAACACGTGGTCCCTTTTTTCCTGTGGTATTTCAGTTTGGAAGACATGCATATTACTCTTTTCAAAAATCAACCTAATGTTTGTGGTACTTTGTTCCTTTCTAAATGATTCTTCAACTGCTCCTATATATTGATTATATCTAAAATGAACTCGTGTTAGTTGTGCAGCTCACTTAGCTGCGGTGTTGACTTCCGTTTCTTTGTGCCTGTACTTTGGAGCCTTCCATGCTCTCTTGACTTCTCTCAGACTGGGAGACGCACACGTCAGATCAGCTATTATCATTTCTTTTCTAAATCGAAGAGCTGCGTGCTAGGGCTGCTCTCCTGGTCTTTAGGAGCGGAGACACTGCTAGCTTATTAAACTGTGGCTACTGCATTTTTGAAACTCTTGAGAATTTAGACCCTCTTATCGACGGCACAGCAGCAGCCCAGGAACCTGTGGTTTCTCATTTGCTTAGAGCACGTTCATACATGCCGAGAGTCTTGAACTGAGCTTCCCAGAAGCAGACCTGAGATGAGGGTTTCTGCACGAGTCCCAGAGAAGTCAGTGCTCCCAGGGGAAAGAGTGAGTGGGGAAAGGGAGGGGAGTTATTCCAACGAATGCCTGCTTGGCCTGCTCCCCGGGAGAGCTCTGGGACACAGCTGCTCCAGAGAGTCGACTCCACTTCCAGGCAACAGGACTGAGCTTTCCCATTCCCCTGTCAGTCACTGGCTATGGGCAGTTGGGCAAGAGGCTGTAGACTTCCAGACATTTCCATTCTGTTCAGCACAGGTGAAGCAACTCCACTGGTGGAAGTGGGTTCCACTGAAGAGCTGTTGGGCGCCGTGGGGCATCAGGAGGTGGGCATGCTAGTCACCATCTCACTTGCCTCCTTCGTGCTGCAGGCATATTTTTTATTTCCTTGGCCAGTTCCTGGTATAAGTTAAGCACTTTGTGAAGCTACATAAAGTTTATTTTCTTCCCTTGAGAATGCATTAAGCTACTGTCTTAAAAATCTAAGTCCTCAAATGATGGCAGTGTTGAGAGACACCTAGATCATTTTCAGTGAGTAGAATTCTGCGTACATTAAGTTAGAAAAGCAAGATCTAGAATTTCAAAGCTTTCGTTAAAAGAATATCACCATGAATAAGGATTTCATGCCTTATAAAAAGAAGTAAAACTATTGTGTGATTGTATGAATGCCAGTTATTCTTGCTAGAAAAACTTCCAAGCATACATACTCATTTGTTATTAATTTTTGGGTTCTCATTTAACCATCTTTTGTATTATTTCCTTTTAAAAATTATTTCCTAATAGCTCACTTGCAAAACGTGTTTCACAAATTTTTTAGGGAAGAATATGCCATTTCCTTGGGCACTTTTGATTAAGTATAGCACAAAAGTTTATGCTTGCCCATTTGATCTCTGAGACCAGTGCTGTCCAAAAGAATGATCACATAAACAATGTATCACACTTTACATATTCTTGTTGCCTCACTAAAGAGAATGAATAGCTTATAGCAACTCCAACTGTAGACTGGGCTGCTCAAGATCACAGATTAAATTAATTGAATAATGTATTTATCCTTATATATTTAAATTATTGTCATGTCAGCATTTAGTCAGTAGAAACATAGTGAAATGTTACACTCTTTTTCATCTGTTATGTATTTTTTATTATGTATTTTATAATGATATTTCAAGTACAAAAAAAAAGAAAAAGAAAAAACTCCAAAACAACATTTGTATTAGACAGTACAAGCTTAAAAGATTAACGAAAATCTGTGGTAACAATTTTACTGCCCTGTACATAAAACTCTTCGTCAGTGTTTTGGAGTCACCTAGTTTGGACCCCTACCCAGGAAAGAAATAATGCACAATGGCTGTCCAGAGAAAGTGAGTTGATCCATTTCAGACGAGCCATTGCTGAATTGGAAGCCCGGTTAGCAAAAATTAGGGTTAAAACAATTGGGTTTCGTCCCTGTGATGTCATTGATAACCTTTAGGTTTGAAAATTTTGGGAAGAATATGGGTCCTGAGTAGAGGTTAGAATAAAGAAAAATTTTAAAGAAGAAAGAATGTTTTTTTCTGGTACTGTGTACGTGTGTGTGTGTGTGTGTGTGTGTGTGTAAGATTCTAGAAAAGTTTGGGTAGTTGCCTGTAAAGTCTGCATTGTTAACTATACAAGAAAGGTAGTTAGTGGCCAAATTGAGAGCAGGCCCCAGACTAGGATTTTGCAGTATAGGAAGTGATCCAGTGTATGCAATGAGATTTGTTCCGGTTGTTGACAGTTGTATAAGAAACCACTTGAAAATATAGTGATTTGACCGTAGCAGTCTCCTTTTCAATGCTTCCTTCCCCAGTAGGTCGGGAGTTTGGGAAGGGCGTGGCTATGCATTTTGGGTGTGGGATCTCTTCACACAGTTGCAAGCAGTGGGAAGCTGACGTTGGAGGAGCAAGAGGCTGTCTGGGCATTTGTCTTTCTTCGTGTAGGATTTCACCTATGAGGTCTTTTTTTTTTTTTTTTTTTTTTTTTTTAAGTTAGGAGAGTTTTTATTGGAAATAAGGAGAAGGAAAAAAAGCTTCTGGTTTTTCTAGGAGGTGAATCCCAACAGAGGAATTTCCCAGGGTCTCTTCAAGGACAGCTTGTGGCCTTGTTCACAGCCTGGTGGCTTCAGGGCAGGCGGACTGCTGACAGGGTCCCGTATGTGGTCATTCCTGCTGAGGAGGTGGAAGGAACACTGGGTTACGACTCGCGCTAAGAAGCCGCGCCTCATCACTTCCCTTGCATTCTTTTGGTTCCAGATGACTCACGAGCCTGACTCTTTCAAGAAAAAGAGACTTAAGAGTCCACCTCTTGGCGAGAGGAGTGTTAAAGTCACACTAGATGAAGAAAATGTTGTACTGTTTTTGCAAAATACCATCTGTTGCAGAGACCCTCTCTGCTGCCACCGCCCATGCACTGCCAAGCAATTCTTTGAGCCTTGCTCTGCTAGCAGTCTTAGCATGACCACAGCACTGATTGCCTGGGGCCCATTTCTGCACAGCACCCACCTCTTGTTTCCTTACTCCATAAGCTGGGCTGGGTACCTCCTAACAAACCCCAGAGTCTTGCTTAGGCCTGGAATGGCCAACCCCAGCCCTCATTTACTTACCATTGTCTTCCCTCCCTCACTACCGGAGGCCTTATCAAGGGGCCTGCACGCCCGCCCCCGATCTCTTCTTCCCTGTCCTGATTTGTGGAGGAGTTGAAACAGAAGAGAAGGAAAGCAAAAACAGGGAAGAGAAAGAATTTCCTAACTCTTCACACCTCTTGATAGAAGGCTATACCTTTATCACTTAAGGACTTCTTGTTCAGAAGAGAGTTTTCCACTTTGTCCAACAACCAGGGTTTTCTCCCAGTCTTTCCATGGGTGGCTCCCTCTTGATCTATCACTTGTTCTCTAAGGTTGACTTGAGTTCCTTTCCAAACTAGATTAGGGAAAGAAAGGAGGTAAAAAGTGGGTGAAGGCCAAAACTGTGGCCTTTGAAAGATAATTTTCTTAACAGTTACTGAGGTCAGCATTCCACCAAATACGGTTCTTCCTGGTTTTTGTAGGAAGATTTTCATCCTTTGCTGGAAATCTCATCTTTACCTCACCTTAGGACCTGCCCCCCCCCCGCCCCCACAGTATGGATGTAATGAGCATCGATTTACTTTGCATTCTCACCTTTCTTTTGCAAAGTCACAATCTTCAACTAGAAAAGCTTGAAATACCAGTCATGTAAGAGTTTAGGTGAAGTGCATTCAGTTCTGCAACTAATTTGCTGTGGAATGTATTTTTAAAAGCTAATGGATGAAGGGTTAAGTATTAAAAAAAGTTAGTATTTACGGGATCTAGATGGCAGCTGTATGGCTGTACTCACATACCCCATGAATATATCTATCTATCTATCTATCTATATATATATTAAAAGCTCCCTTAATTATTTTAAAATATGTTAGAGAAGCAGAGCCAAAAATCGTAACAGGCTGCATTTGAAAACAAAATGTCAGTTTTCTACTCTAGCAAATGCTTAAGGCTTGTCCTGTTTTTTATTTCAACTTTTAAAAGGTTGAATTAGCATTATTATTTATTTGTTTCAGCTTCTGTTTCTCCTCCAGGTTTAAGAAAACTGGAAAATGTCTGACAGCCTGATACAGTAAAACAGTCTAAAACTTCAGCTCTTGCCCTTATATTTTGTAGTTTTGCTTTTCATGTCTTGCGAGGAGAGTGCTACTGTTGAGGTATTCGTGACAGAAGAGCCCAAGGACTATTCTGATGGCAACAGTAAGAATGTCTAATTCCAAAGACAGGATTTATTGCCTCCTCACCTGTTCTCCATGCTCCCATTTTAAATGGAATGTCCTCAGTCTTTTTGACCTGAAATATGAACCCCACCCCTCAGCAGTGGAAATCGTTCTTTCGTGTGGTCTGTTTCTATAAAGAGGAATTGGGGAAAGTGAACAAATCCAGTTTAGCTTCCAAATTCACTTTTGTGGGGTGGGTATTTCAACAAAATGCTTAAAGCCCACGGAAACTATTGAATTTGGAGCATCTTTTACGTTTCTGAAATGAAAAGAGGAGCAGACTGCTTGCCTGGACTGTCCTCAGGTGGGAACAGGCAGCTTGTGGAGAATGAGGACTAAAATTAACTTTCCCGGGAGAGGAAGCAGCCAGTGACCTTGGGCTGCAGCCACCTTGCAGCTCAGCTGCTTCATTCCTTTCCATATTTTATGGCTTTGGAGCAGGGGATGGGGGATCAAGTGTCACCAAAGCCGGAAGACAGCAGTTTGAGGAGACTCCAGTGGCTCTGCTTCTAAGTGTGCTGACGTGATCTGCTGACCCTTCCCAGATGGCAGAGGCCTTTCCCAGTGAGGAGTCAGGTAGCTGGGAGAAAGCAGTCACCTTGGGAAGAATAAGCTGAAAGAAATGGATCTAATGGCAGTGATTTCCGGGCTCCCTGAGTAATGATACAGTGGTCCAGAGAATTCAAACTTGCTTTTCTCATGCAGCTGGAAAGCTGGTGACTTCTTACACCCTGGGGATCCTGGTGTAGTAGGGAAAATGTGCTCTGAAGGCCGGAGCCTTCATTACCCCAAGTGCGAAGTGGGCACAGAATCACCTATTTCACTGGGTTTGGAAAATACTGACAAAGAGAGGGCACCTGTAAGACCTGTCCTAGTGTAATTCCTAGCACTGCCTTCTTTCCCATCTGCCTTCCTCCTTCCCCTTCCATCTCCCTTATTTTCCTTCTTTCTGTCGACTTCTCTCCAAATGCAAAATAAATAAATAAATAAAAGCTACCCAAAGGACTAATGTGCACATTGTCCTTGCTTTGGGGCCCTCTGTCGCCTCAGGATGCCCTGTCCTCTGGGGCTGCCTGGCATGACGTTTTTGTGGATCTAGACTGCTCACTTCTCCCCTCATTCTATATCCTCCAACCCTCTTGCCTTGCCCAGTAGCTGTTTTTGCCACTCCCAGAGGCTTTGGCATTGCTGGAAACTCTTGAGTTCCTTTGCCTTATCTTTTCTTCTTTTCTGATTCCTTTTTTAACTGAAGTGAAATGCACATAATCAAAGTTAGTCATTTTAAAGTGAACAATTCAGTGTAACTTAGCACATTCCCAATGTTATACCATGTCTTGGTTACTTTTCACTCATTGCTGAGACAAAATACCTGATGCCTAAAATTAGGGAAGGAAAGGTTTATTTCTTACAGTTCTCCAGGGGTTTCAGTCCAGACTCAGTTGGATCCGAGGCAGCATGGCGTGGTGGGGCAGCCATTCATGGCCGCTGCCAAACAGCAAGGCATGCTGGCAAGAGAGAGCGTGGAAACGAGAAAAGAGGAAGACCTGCCTCCTTTATACTGTATCTCAGCTCCACCCCTGGGCAGGTGCAGCACTCGTATCACCAATCCCGGTGTTGGCAACAAACCAATCACAAGCAAGCACCAGACTCAGCCCCATCAAAAGTATATGAGGACTTAGGGGTACATAGTATTACCCAATACATGCCACTTCTATCCAGTTCTGAAATGTTTTCATCATTCGAAAAGACCCCACATAAGCACCCTTTATCTCTCACTTTCCCTTTCCTAGCCGCTAGCAACCACAGTTCAAATTGTGTCTCTATGAATTTGCCTTTTTTAAATATTTCATGAAAATGGAGTCATACAGTATGTCTAGCTTCCATTACTAGACTTCTAAAAGTTCATTCATACATTAGCATTTATCAGTATTTCATTCCTTCCTATATTGGATAATACTATTACGTGTCTATCACGGGTTGTTTATCTGCTCATCTACTGATGGGCAACTGGCTTCTCCATCTTTTTGCTACTGTGAATAGTGCTGCTATAAACTTTGGAGTATATATCTAGGAGTAGAATTGCTGGATTGCATGGTAACTATATGGTCTTGGATTAACTACAGAATTTTCACAGTGGCTGTACCATTTTACACTCCTACCAGTAGCCATGCAAGTGCCAATCCAATTTCTTCCCATCTTTGCCAACAGTTGTGACAGTCCTTTTCTTTTATTCTTTTGTTAGATTATAGCCTTCCTAGCAGGTACAAACTGGTGCTTCATGGTAGTTTCTATTTCCTAATGACTAATGATATTGTGTATTTTTTCACTTACTTAATGGCTATATTTATTTTTCCTTGGAGAAATATTCTATTCGTATGCTTTGTGCATTTTTAAGTGAATTTTTGTCTTTTTGTTGTTAAATTAGTTGCAGTTCTTTATATATTCTGAATACTTGAGCCAGGCTTGTAAATATTTCCTCCCATTCTGTAGGCAGTATTTTCATTTTCTTGAAAATGTTTGCATGATATACAAAAATCTTAATTTTAATAAAGTAAAATTCTTCTTTTCTGTTCCCTCTTTCATTGACATTTAAAATCTATTCATGTTTCATTTTCATGTTTAAAAATCTAAGATCATGAAGATTTATCCTTATATTTTCTTCTGAGAATTTTATGGTTTTAGCTCTCATATTTAGGTCACTGACCCATTTTCAATATGATTTGAAATAGGGACTCAACTTTATTTATTTACCTTTGTATAATCCAGTTGTCCCAGGACTATTTATTAAAGAAACTATTCTATCTTCATTGTCTTGAGACCTTTGTCAAGAATCAGTTGACTATGGCTGTTAGGTGTATGAATTTCCTTTTCTCTCTCTTTTAAAAAAAATTATAATATATATTATAATATATATAATATATATTGTATAGTAATTCTGGGGATTTGCATTCAGTTACATCACAAATCTTTTTATATTTTGATATAGGGTCTCTCTGTGTTGCTAATCTTCCTAGGTTGGGCTCAAATTTGTGATCTTCCTGCCTTATCCTCCCAGAATGATGGGATACAGGCATGCACCTCCACACCCAGCATTGGGTTTATTTCTTGACTATTAATTGTTTCATTCTGTTTTTTATTCTTTGATTACACTGTCTTTGTAGTAAGTTCTATGTTCAGAGCCCTCCAACTTGTTTTTTTCCAGTATTATTTTATCTATCTAGGACTCTTCCTGCTTTTATCATTGTTTTCTCCTGTGATGGTTCCCGAATTGTGGTCATTTGGTGCATGTGGGGTTATTCTGGGCACACTAGAATCCAGAAGCCTCTGTCACTTAAAATCACATCTAGATAGCTTGAGAACTCCACTGGAGATTTTCAAAGCAATGCCAGCTTGGGCTGCTGGATTTAAGCTGCTCATCATAATTCCAAAGGACCATGCTCCATGAACCTTTTGGAAAAAAACAAATGCGCAACCTTTCTATTTGCAGTGTTAACTAGACAATGTTCTATTTATGTATAATGTGCAACTGTATTAGTTGTCATCTTCAATTGCATACATGATTTCTTAAAAACACTCATATGGAAGAAAGCTGCACTATATTAGTGGCATTAAAATCAGGAAGAAGTCAGATAGTGCTGAGAGAGAGCAAGGAGCGAGGTAAGTGATTTTGCTGGGATGAGTTGCTGGGATGAGTCACGTTTGTTTCCAGTATGCTTGACCTCCTGTCCCTTCCTTTGGAATCATGGGGACAATGTGGGATTTTCCTTTTGGAAAGAACTCTTCACTGTGACTCCTCAGCAATTACTCTTTAAGTATTCCCAGGTGGTCCTTAAAGTCCTCATCTGATGGAAGCTGAGAGGTTGCCTCTTATAGATGGGAGAAAATGGTTTTAACCTCTGGACACCTGACCATGGGAAGGTATAGGAAAGAGAGACATGTTTTTCCACTGATTCTCATTACATGACAAAATCAGGCTGTATAGGTGAACGTTTGTGTGTAGTAAAGACTCGTAAACTTGGAGCACTGAGTGAAAACTCAAATTACTGTGCAGGGAGAACTGCTCATATTAGACAAATACAATAGGGCAGTGCAGTGGACTCGAATAAAAGACCCAGGGCCATCCATGAGGACACAGGAGATTAACTTCTGGGCTTCCTGTGTGCAGGGGAGAAAAGAGATATCCTGCCCAGGGTGCAGGTTAGGGGAAGAGGTTCTTTGGAAGGACAGTTAGACTGGAGCGCCTCAGGCCCCTGCCCTGGAACAGTTGGGCTGGAGCATTTGGAAGAAGGGTCCACTCTGGATGGAACTCCATCCATGAGATTCTGAGACAACTCCAAGAAGCAGATCCTGAGGGGCAACAGGCGTCCCCAGGTCTGACCCAAGGACCAGCTCAGCTCTGAGGTCAGGCTAACTCGATCTTCAAGGCTTGGTGGATGTGTATGACATCCCTGTGAGAATAAAATTCCTATCTGATGCGGGCAACATAAAATAGATCTGAGAGTGCTTAGAGAGCATCTGAAACATAGGAAGTGCTCAATAATTGGTAGCTATTATTTTAGTCAAATAAACCCCAAGTATTGCTCTTGACTGTTGACCCTTTTTCTAAGATTCCTAGGGGAAGTACAGATGATAACCTTCAATCTAATCTATCCACCACGATCTTTTATTTCCTTAAATGTGCAGAAAGACTAGCAATAGTAAAATCCCATTCAGTAGGTCCAGAAAGAGCCTATTCTCTGTGGATGTGTACTTTCATGTCAATTACAGGTCAGAAATTCCTCAAAGGAAGAGACTTTGTGATCCATACAACCATGGAAAGAGCGCATGTCCTCTATACCCCGTGCCTGTCGCAGCAGCCACCATGGAGTGGGGAAAGCCTGTAACTAACGTGCACATTGCATGGAGACATAACAAACTGTTAACAGAGATGTCCTCTCAGGGTGGCATTGGACATGCAACTTATTTATTTATTTTATAAGTATTCCCCTCAAATAGCGAACTTTTTATTTTATTTCATACAGTAAAATAAAAACAAAGCATTTTGTTTTAGACAGACACAGTGGCATACATCTATAATCCCACCTATTTAGGAGGCTGCAGCAGAAGGATTGAACTTTCAAGTCTGTCCTGGACAATATAGCAAGCCAAATACAAAATAAAAAGATCTGAGAATCTAACTCAGTGGTACAGTGCATATCTAACATGTTCAAGGTCCTATTTTAATCCCTAGTACCTCCAAAATTTTTTAAAGCAACAAATATGAGTATTTTTGTAGTTAAATCTTTTTTGAAGAATAGCAAAGAAATTGTCTGACTGATTATCAAGGAAAACAGGTGGGAGTTTTACTCCAATTTATCCCCCTGACACTACCCCTGCAGCGAAAATCAGCTAGGGCTGCCATAACAAAAAAGCCACAGACTGAGAGTCTCAGTTCTGGAGGCTGGAAGTCCAAGGTCAAGGTGTGGCAGGTGTGGTTTCCCCAGGGCCTCTCTCCCAGGCTCCCAGGTGGCTGCTGTCTCCCGGTCTCCTCATATGAGCTTCACCTGCGTGCTCGGCCCTGCTGTCTCTGTGCGTCCACATTTCCTCTCTACATCCTCATGGCTGCACTCTAACCAGATCACCTCTGTAGGGCTCTGTCTCCAAAAGCAGTCACTTTCTGCATACTGGGGTTATGGAATGGGGACAGGGAGATACAGTTCAGTGTATCGCAGGCAGTGAATAGTAAGGGCCAAAAAGTGGGCTATGAGGCAAAGAAAAAGTTACAGGTTACGGGCAGGGCACACTCTGGCTGGCTGGTTTGGCATGGCCTTGATTGCGATGGTTCATTTCTTCTCCATGTGTCTCTTGCCTTCCAGCTGGGTAGTTCAGGCTCACTGACATGACAGTAGTAGCAACAGCACAGTGCTCAGAGTTGATGTCCTTCAAAGCCCGCACTAGCCTTTCTGCCATGTTCTACTCACTAACATAGGTTGTAGGACGGCCCAGATTTAAGAGGAGGGGAAACAGACTCTTCCAGATGAGTGACTTTGGAGGCAAGGATTACTTAACTGAAAGTTTGGAGGCCAGCAAGCATCATGGCCCATGCCTGTGATCCCAGCACCGAGGGAATCATGTTTCAGTCAGCAACTTAGTGAGACCCTATCTCAAAACCTAAAATAAAAAGCTTGGTAATGGAGCTCAGTGGGAGTACATCCTGGATTCAGTCCCCAGTACCAATAAATAAATAAGTAAGTAAGTAGAGTTCTGAGCCCTGTTACATTTTATACTCATTACAGACTTTGCCTTTACTCAGGAATTAGAAAATAGCAACTAGGAAAAGAATTTCAAGTGCATGTTTATTGGTGGACATTCTTATTCCCAAATTGGGATATATGGCTTAAGCACACTACAGTTGAGAGTCTGCAGCCTAAAAGTAAATTCTAGAGCTTTAATCTTTACTTTGTTAATGTTCAAATCCCCTTTTGGATAATCAAGAATTTTGCATAGCCCTAAGGTAATATTTTGTGTTATGAGAACTGTGGGTCAGTGAATTTGGCAATTTTAGAGGAATGACCCACGTTTCTCTCTCAATTGTCCATTGTTCAAAATAGCAGGCAAGGTTAAGCCAGAAAACCACTTAGAATCTCATCACTCTGTAGATGAGTTCATGTGATGAAGCCAACTCTTTTTTTTTTTTTTATTAAAGTCAAATTAGGGGAATTCTTTAACAGAAATGTGAAAGCTTTCCTTACATAATTGAACAATGGTAGCTTCGGAAGGGTCAGGTTAATATGTGATTTTCAACATTTGATGCAATACAAAGGAATAAAGATCAAGTCTTCATTTTCATGGATCATATATTGCCACCAAATAATATTCTTCTTTAGTAAAAACTAGGGTGTTAAACGTGGGTACACATATTATGTATGTTGTGTGAGTTCTGGAGGGGACAAAAGTAAATAATGACAGGTTAAAAGCAGTCCCTTAGAGTTATTTGGAAGTGTCTAATCTAATTGTCTGGAAGTTACTGCTAAAATACTGCTTGGGCTTGTTCACTCTGATCGTTCAAAAGATAAAACTGTGAGAAAGTATGTTTGTCATATGTTTATTTGGGTTTGATGTTGGATGTAATTTAGTAAGAACAACTTCTTTTCTTTTTGCATCACATAGTTTATTAATTCACAGATGCAATTTATGCCTCCAGAGTGCTAGAGAAAGTTATTATATTATCAAAGTCTGGTGGTGCTAAAATGGAAAGCAGATTTTGTTTTACTTCTTAGCCAAATTATAATCAGCTTGAAATGATCAAAATGTATCTGATTTTAATTTTATTTTTCTCAGCCAGAGATGAGTTTCGGATTTTATCTTAATGTTTTAATATGAAACATAGTGATGTTCACCTGAAAAGAACTTTTATTTTTCCCTTCATTAATGTTTTCTAAATGGTCACTTTTTGTATTTTATGTATATTGTATATTCATTCACTTAGCAAATATTTATTGAGCATCTACCATGTACCAAGCAAGAAACTAAGGCCTTGGAAGAGAACAATGAACAAGACATATTCTTGCTCATATGGAAGAATTATTTCTATAGGGGGAGATATATAATAAAGAAGTAACCAAATGTAAGAACAAGATCATTTCATGTAGAGATAAGCATTCAGAAAATAATTTGTGGTGACATGATAGTAGCTCACTACTACAACATAGGTGACTCGGCTGGACATATGGTCAAGCAAGATTATACACAAAAGTGACCTGTAAGCTGCGATCCAGATGATGAAAAGCCAGGTTTATGAAGAACTAGGAATAGTACTTTCTGGACAGTGGGAAGAGCAAGAGCAAAGATCCTAAGATTCTCAGAAAAAGAAGTACAAATGGCCAATAAGTACCTGGAAAAATGTTCAGTGTTGCTAACCATTGGAGAAATGAAGATTAAAACATTGAGATTCCATTTTACTCCAGAATGAATGGTCATCATCAAGAAATGAAATAATAACAAATGCTGGTGAGACTGTGGGGAAAAGCACCCCTTCGATATTGTTGGTTGGAGTGTAAACTAGTACAACCACTATTGAAATCAGCATGGAGATTCCTCAAAAAACATATCTTTCAACCCAGCTGTCCCCTTACTAGATGTCTTCTGAAAGGATCTAAAGACGTTATATTACAGTGATACTTCCATACACATGACTCAGCATGACTCAGCAGAGCTACATCTTGAAAGCAGTCTTTGTGTCCATCAACAGATGAATGGATAAAGAAAATACGGCGTTTACACACAATGCAGTGCCCCTGTACTGTAAGGAAGGGTAAGTTTGAGTCATTTGTAGGAAAATGGGTGCACCTTGAGACCACAGTGAGAAGTGAAAGAAATCAGACACATGAAGTTAGGTATCACATGGATTCTTTTTTTGAGAATCCTACAGTATAAACAAAGAGAAAAGTAAAAGACAGATAATAGGAAACAGGGAGATAGACCTTTGGCAAATGAGGAGGAGGATCAAGAGATAGAGGAAAGGGGAAAGGCAAAGGGGCATAAAAGAATTAAGATCTGTTGTGTATATATACCAACATGTACGTGTACCAACTCACCACCATAAAGGCAATCACTAAACATTGCAATCTTACTAATAAAAATTAAAAGAAAAGAAAAACAAAAGATCCTAAGGTACAGATGAACTCGATGTGTTTGAATTCCAGTGGCCAGTGGGAAGCAGGTGGGGAATACAAAGAAGATAGCAGCAGAGGGTTTGTTGGCAGCTCGGTGCATGATCCTTTTTAGACGTTGGTAAAGAGTATTTTTTATTGTTTATGTTTTTTATTTGCTTGTTTGTTTATTTGAGAGGGAATGAAAATTCTTTAGCAGACATGATTGGATTTCTAGTGCAGTCAATCACTCTTGCAGTGGAAAACGAATTGGGAATGTGGAGGTGGAGAGAAGCATGGAAGCCGAAAAGCCCATTGGGAGGTGGTTGTTAGTGGTACAAGAGAAAGGCTTAGACCTGAGTGGTGGAGGGAGTGATGGAGGGAGAAAGTAGGCAGGTTTGGGAACTATTTTGAAAGTCATACCAGAAACAGATAAAGTAGACTGGGAAGGTAAGGGAGAAAGAGGCACTGGGCATGATTCCTAGGGTGCCAGTTGGGACAGTGGGGGAGAAATGTATGGAGATGGGACAGCACAGGAGCGGTGGTGATGAGCCTATGATTTGCAGGTCACACAGGGCTGTTTGCATCCTCGAATGCTCTTGCCATCAGTGGGATAGAGGGAAAATGTGGATTAAAAAAAAAGAAAGAAATCAAGTGTTGTGCTTTAAACTTTAAAGTTTAATGTGTTTATTAAATATTCAAGTGGAAATGTCAAGTAGGTAGTTGGATATATGAGTCTGGAACAGTTGGATAGATGAAAGCTAGGGATGGAGATGTGAGTCATGGAAATGGAGATGGCATTTAAAGCTCTGAGACCATATGTGATCACCTAGGAAGCGAAGGTACTCAGAGAAGTGTCACTTGAACAAGTAGACATTAAGGAAACCAAAAAAGAACAGAACTGACACATATCTGATGAAGCAAGAAAAAATGAAAACCAAAAAAATGGGAAAGTTGCCTCCTGGCAAGTACGAGGTCCTGAGTTCGATTTCCAGTACCTTCCCTCCTGCAAAGACCCAGAAAAGTATGCAATCATTATCTTCAGGGAAGTTCTTCAAGAGGAGAATGGTTCATTGGATCACAGTCTGTCAAGTTGGTTGATGGGGACAGCGAGGTGACCATTGAATTTCACAGCATGGAGGTGTGGGAAGTAGTCTAAGGGAAAAGAAAGGAAAATTCAGGGCTCAATGTAATGACATTTTTAAGGAGTAGGTTTAGGGATGTTCATATCGTTGAAAGGGGCACAAGAAGGAGAGAGAGAAGGTTTGAAATCACCATCAGAAGCAGTCATTTTAGAGAGGAGTCAACGTACTGAAGAAGGATTATTGGACAGTGTTTGAGTGTTTGTTTGAAATTTGTGGTAAGGAGTTTATGGTACAGACTGCTGAACAGCCGGGCTCTTTTTCTCCAGTCTGGTCCACCTCTGTGACCACAGTTGCTCATTCCAGGAAGAATTAAGTGAGGCCACATGTGAGGGGTTAGCTCAATGAACATGGTAGGCCAAGAATGAGGCAAGAGAGTCCAGAGTTTCATGAGGCATGGTAGACAGTGGGATTTGGGGTGGATAAGAAGGGAAAGGGACTTGAGGACTATGCTGGTTTACTGGGTAACAAAAGGGTGGTGAGGCCCATAGAATGTGGGTGTCATGAGATGTGTAATTGTTGACTGGGGAGTTCTAATACTGTTGAGCCTAATATAAAAACCTAATATAAAAGCTGCAAAATCTTAGACTTCTTGAGAGCTGCTGTGATACCACAGTTGGAGATCTCCACGCCTGATCTCATGTGACAGGTCACAGTCCAGATGCAGGTATACTATAAGTATTATATAGAATTACCTGCAGGCTATGTGTGTAGGGTGTATATGAAACATACATGGATTTCATGTTTTAGATTTGGGTTCCATCCTGAAGATGTCTCATTATGTATATGCAAAATTCCCTCTACACCCCCCACCAAAAAAAATCTGAAATATTTATGGTTCCAAGTATTTTGAGTAAGGGACAATTAGTCTGTTACAGAGAAGCTGGTGATGAATGGACAGGGGAAGGTTTTTGAAAGAGAGTAGTAGGTGGCAATGACAACATCAGACAAATGTGCACAGGCTTGGGTGACAAGTTGAATGGGCAAAGATACTGTGGGAGTTTAAATCTTGACTTCACCTTTACTTGTTAGTTCAGATATTGTAGAATATAATAATCCATAATATTTCTTTTTTTTTTTTTTTGCGGCACCGGGGATTGAACTCACAAACTCGCGCCTGCCAGGGCAGGCGCTTAAGGCACTGAACCAAACTCCCGGCCCTGGTTTTTTGAGGCAGGGTCGCACTATGTAGCTCAGGCCGGCCTTGTGCTCGCGTTGTAGCCCAAGCCGGCCTCGAACTCACAATGCTCCTCCTACCTCAGCCTCCCGAGTGCTGGGATTAAAGGCGTGCGCCACCACACCCGGCAATAATCCATAATATTAAAGAAAAACATAAAATAGTTTTGAAGATCCCTTCCACTAAAGGTATTCTAAACCAACTCTATTTCTGCAGAATAGATTTAGCTCATGCCTGCCTGGCAGGCATGAGGTTACGAGTTTGATTCCTGGTACAAAAGATAAATAGATTTCTCACTATAGAGGAAAACCAACTGCTAGCAGCCAACAAACTACACATATTATAGCCTTTGGCATCCGAGGAGACTGGTCTCTTTCCAAATCCTGCTTTCAGAAATCCCTGGGAAGACAGTGACTGACCTAGCATTGATCCCAAGGCCTGTGCAGGACCGGATACTAGTCTGCCCTGACTGGCAAAGTCCCCAGTAACAGAGATGCATTAGCGGGCAAATAATCCCATCAGTGCCCCTTACAGCACCAGCTGGTTTGCCTCATGAAGTCAGTAGGAAAGGCTCAGGCAAGACACCTCTTGGTGAGCAAGAAGGAATGTAATTCAGACTCCCAGTCCCTGTTTTTGGCATCTTTCATGAGTGGCCTGGATCTTGTTATTAACTTACCTTTCCAGCTGAGTTCAGCAGGGAACTTAGCAGTCTGTGATTGGATTTGTCTTTTCCAGGCCACACATCTCCGCTGCCTGGTGCCTTGTCTTATCTGTTATTTGTTTATGTATAAGCTCTCTTTATTGGAGTATAATTAATATGCATTTAGTAAAGTGCACAAGTCATCAGTGAATAGCTCCTTGGATTTTTTTAGGGACTGAATGCAGCCAGGTAACCTGATGATGAAACAGGGCATTCCCAGTGGCCCAGGAGCCTCCTCGTGACTTCTGTAGTCATGCCCCTTCCTCAGGGGAAACGTTTTCTTGACCTTTTCTCCCATAGATTAATTTTGTCTTCGTATCTCGGTGTTTGCATAAGAAGACCTGGTGCACTGAGCAGGTGCGCCAGCTAGCACGGATAAACAAAGAACATTTAAATGTCCTGTAGCTCTGTGCTTTCTGAGTCCTGACATTCTTGCTGCTCTCCTCCTCTTTCTCCCAGAGCAAAGAAGCAAAACCTTCTAGATAGACAACCACATTACCCTTGAAGGCTGATGGTAATTACATCATGATAAACACTGACGGGACACTGGGTACCTTTTCTCATATCTAGGCTTTTTCTTTTGTGTTCAGTTTTTTTCTTTGTTTGTTTACTTTTTTCAAACATGAGTCATAGAACATTTATCACAAGAGTCCTGCAGGGAGCAGGCTACTTAGCGGAGAACTGAGTGTGCCAGGCAGTGTTTAATCTTTCATTTGTGTGTCTGTAATGGAGCCAGCCTTCGTAGTGCAGGTAACAGATGCTGGCTGAAGTGCTCTTCTGTCCTCTGCGACGGAGCAGGGCTGGAAGATGTCAGACACCAGGCAGGGCTTTCCTGGACTCATTTGGAACTGATGGGAGAGGCACTTATTCCAGACACGCAGGAGCATGCTATGGGAGTTTCTATGGAAACTAACGATGTCAGATGAGATCAACGGCTGAATGCTGTTTCTTTCAAAGGCAGTTTAGGTTTTATGATTTGGGGTAAAAGTTGGCTTGGAAGAGACAAAAGAATAAGATCATTTCTTTTATGCAAATGAGCAACTGAAATGTATTTTATTTACCCAAAGGCACACATAATGTTATTGTTAACTGTTAACCCACATGTGGCATCGTGGCACCTATATGGTCTTTTTTCTTCTAGGAATATCCCTAAGTAATACTTTAGTGAAGTGTCTACTGTGTCCCAGAAATATCGATTGTGGAATAATGTGGAGCCTTTGACCTATGGCTTTGAAGAAAGAACAAATGGAAAAAGACTAAATACAAATTTTAAAACATGGGATTTCTTATATGCACTTTATTTCTTTTCACTTTTCTCTAGTGTTTTATGTATTGGGATATAATTTTCACATGAGAAAGATGCACAAATGATAGATCAGGGTTCCATATGTGTGTATATGTACCCACAGAATCACTTGTCAGACCAAGGTGTAACCGTGCATGTGTGTGTGTTTGAATGGTCCTGTGCATGTTATGCACAGTCTCATCTATTCTAGCCTTTATTGGGTTCTCATATTGGATTTGGGATCACTTTTTCATATTTCTAACCTGAGCTGCCATGTGCCACTGCTCATGTGATACAGTAAACAGCCTGCAAAGCCATTTGGGCAATCCAGTTTCTGAGTCCTCAAGGGTGCTGAGTAGATTTTCACAGAACTGAACTTGGCCGAGTTCATTTAATCAGAGAGGATCTGTGCATGCATCTTGCACTGTTCTGCTAGCAAGCAGGTCAGCTGCTTCTGCTAGCCATGCACTCATTTACTCATCAAATGTGTACTGAACCCTTACTATTTACAAAGCGTTCTGCCAGATATTGTCATCTGCAGACATCAGTCAGGGACAGACATCCTGCAGCCTCTGGATGATGGTAGATATTAAGCAGTAGAACTACGCAGTTAAAAACTTACGATAGCAAGTTCTCACGTCTGTAAGGAAGATAAAGGCAATGAGATGGTTGAGTGTCTGTGTTAGATCTTGAAGGTGGAAGGGTCTGGGCAGAAGAAATAATGGAGACAGAAAAGGCTGGTAGGTTATGGGAAAAAGAAGGAAGTTCTTTGGGTTATGGTAAAAGATAATGAAAGAAAAGTTATGGGAGAAAAAATGGTTAGCACAGATTTTATTAAATAAGAAGTACCCTGAATGTAAGGCTGAAGAGTTTAGACTTCTTCAAGTCAGTACTGACTGCTCAAGACATCATCCGGGACCTGTCACATCCCTGGGGAGTTTGTTGGCGACTCACCCCTGACCACTACCACAGACTCTGGGGGGTGAGGCTCAGCACTGTAGGTTTTCACAGGCTCTCTGGGTGGTTCTTACACACAAGTTTGAAAAGCAGGACGCTAGACCACAGTCCCTGAGAACACACACCACTGGTGTTGCCAGAATTTGCTCAGTGAGAAAGGAATTCTAAGTGGTGATAATAGATGTTTTGCACCGGAGTGAAAAACTGAACCTAAATATGGTTAGATACTCATCATTACCATGGGATTCCCAGTGCACAAAGTAATTGATGTAGATTGTGAACCCCCTGTGTTGCAGTGTGTAGGATTTTCCAAACTTTTCCAATGGAATCCTTTTTCTCTTGTTCTTTCTTGGTGGTTATTTATTTAGTTATCTATTTTTTGGTAAAAACTAATGGAGAAATTGCCTAGTTCATGACCCATAAGGATAGTTTCTGAAAGC